>CANSZD010001369.1:0-217792 GCA_947648045.1 Beta corolliflora
AACCATGTGGCCGCACCCGTGAAATGCAAGCTAATATTATTAACATCTAAGTAACTCATAATTATAGGTAATCGCTAATGTATTAATAAGTAACTCCTAATAGTTTCTCAAGACAAGGAATCCCAACAGGGACATAAGTAACTCGCTACATAATCCAATCAGTTATTATAAGTAACTTAATATACTATAATAGGTATCAATATATAGGACTAGCCAGCACACCCACTAATTAATAGTTTGTGGCAGACCGCATATAAGACTTTGAGGTTCTAAATGACACTTGTCCATTTACCTTATCTAATCTCTTTCTTAATCGTGTACCCAGCATACATAAAATAAAGGAAGTATAAAAATAGTGAAATATGGGCCAAAGTGTATGAATTTGATGATGGAGATAAATGTTGACACTAATATAACGTGCGGAGAATTCTATAAAAATCATGTTAGACAAACTGAAAAAAGCAATGAAAAGAATGAATAAAAACACATACTCTCCGATGGCTTCAGCAAGAAGCTATGATGATGCTTCTCCACAGCTAGTCGTTCCTATCCCTTGTGACACATCCCCCCATGTATACTATATACGACTATTTCCATTTCAAAGGTATTCCAAAATATAAAATTTACATGTTAGTTCCTCTATTACACTTGTTAATCTGGCATAATGTGACTTTGACACTTACTACTAAACATAATGCCAGTTAATATCAATACCCTTAACTACAAACAAGTAAAAACAGAAAAAAATATTAAAAATATATAGACAGGCTGATACAAATCTAACACGATCTCTATACGACTATAATTTTGATAAAATTGGAAACACTGCGCGTCTGCATAAATCACAAACGATTAAGTAGGATGGGCACAAGATAGGTTGGGTGAGGAAATAGAAAAGGCCAAACTCCAAATTGTGTAAATTAAGAAAAATAGAGTAGCTAAATATATACGTATTTAATTTTTAGCTTCTCGTGCAGCCCACATCAATCTCAATTTTTCGTCATACAATGTAAACACGAAGTATATCAAAAGCACTTGACAATACACGTGTTAATACAAACGTACATTTATAAAGATTTCAACCCACGTTTTTAAACTGTTTCGTACATACTCAATCATTGGATATCTTGAATTACACATTTTATGAATATTGATGTTCTAATGTTACATTTGAGTAAAACCTAGCAATTGATAATGTATATTAGTGAGAATTTACAACCAATAGTAGGATAATCAGTTGACACATTCCAACCATGAATAACAAACTCATAGTAGATTAAACTAATTACCTTAATAGATTTGTTCGGAATAATGTGGAATTGAAATAAAAGTTAAACCATTACATATTTAAAGAATAGAGTAGATCCAACACATTTACATTATAATAAGAGACTATATATTATAGTATATACTATAGTAAGACATATCAAAATTCCAAGAGTAGAAGTACCTTTCTTCCATCATCGTTTAATCCCTGGATCAATGTTACTACCAAAGTTTATAATTAACAGAAGAATTACTATATTCTTCATTTTTCGGTTTTTAATCTCTTTATCAGATAACACACACTACTGAAAAGTGAAGAGAAATTTATCTGAGCAGTAAAACATTCACAAAAAAAAAAAAAAAAAAATAGTATTTATAGTAGTTGACGAGGTAGCTGAGTAGAGTTGTTTTTGGCTTTCATTATGATCTCAAAATTGTTGCACTCATAAAAAAGAAAAAAGGACCTCAACCTTTTTTATACTTATTCGATCTCCGCCATGCACACCGGGACGTCCGTTTCACAAAAAATGTATTTAAGGCGGATTGTGGAAATTCTATGTTAGGATTATTTTCTTTAGCTTATTATATTTTTTTTTTAATCTAAAGATGTATGGGGATTAAAAGATTTTGAGAAGATATATTAGTTATGTGGTGTAAAATCTCTTTAAAAAATATATCAATATCAGTTATTTTGAAATGAAGTAGGAGTTGTCAGTTTGTCACCCCTAGATTCAGTTTTATTATTATGCATTGCGCTATGTATATATAATTCTTTATTTCATATGCATAGTGTGATTGGCTTTTTTTTTCGATTTTTCTTCTTCTAATCAACCAAATATAGTCTAATTTAATAAGTACTTACTAATCTAATCTAATTATTGCATAAAAATCTCTATTCTAATTAAATTTATTTGAAGTGGAACCAAAATCAGATGAGAATGCGCCATTTGAGACCCAATCTATCGTGTCAACTAAGCAAATCGCATCACCTTCTTAGAAAAAGTTAGGTCAAGTCGAGCCGGCTAAATAAGCACCACTCTTTCGTCTCCTGGCCTAAACCGCCACAAATAATCAAGTTGAGGACAAAGTGTAGGGTGTAGGCCCAAAGGCAAAATGGAATTTCAGTCTAATGCATTCTTCCCGGGAAGCTTTTTTTTTAGCTCAAGATTGTGTCAAAATTTTTCAGTTTCTTTTTTTTTAGAAGTAACCCCATATTTGCCAACCGGAATTGTAAAGAAGTGATAGTTGGGGTAGGGGAAAGGTGATGGCCAATTACTAGACTCCGATTTATAAACGTGGTAGTTAGGAGGATTATATTTGATGCGGACTTTTAATAGACAAAACACAAAACCATTATTAGACAGGTCAATAAATGTCCAAAATGATACGATAAAAATTGTGAAAATGAAAATATATAATATTCCACAACTCGATTTACTTCAGGTCCAGTTGTAACTTGTTCCAGCTAAGGTTGATCAGAATTACGAGTTTGAACATTAAAGCTCAATCATTCTATTAGATATCTAGCTTGTGATTGAATCGTTAACATTCAACTTGTTTGAGCTTAGCTAACCATCTTGCTCGTTTGTTTTTTAGCTCATGTCTAAGGTCAAACAAGCTTGATCTATAGGTAAATAAAGTCTCGTGATACCTATATCAAAATATAAGTTCATTAAAGATCATATATACAATATTTTATCTTTTAAGATTTTGAGATTCAACGAGTTTTAAACAAGTTGCTTCCCAACATTAACAAGTCGAACATGAGATTCTTCGAATTGGGATCATTGGCGAGGAGAATAAGATTAAGATCAGAACACTACCATAACTATAATCTAAATTATCTATAGGTATATAATAATTTACCTATGGGAGTTCACCTCCTTAACAGTTTATTATCAAACTGAGGGGCAATAATCCCTTGACATCGCACAATTCCAGCTGCTCCACCATAGCACAAATCCATCTCTCACTTCCCTTGTTCATATTCCATCTGACTTTGTACATAGAGACAATCCTTTGGAGGAGGAACTTCCACTTGCTTACCTGCTTCCTCTTTAACCTCAGGGCTTCCCATTCACATTGTCCCCATCTCTGTCAGCGCGTACTCAATGCTACGAGAGATCTTGATTTTCCCCTTTCTCGATTTGCTTGTTTTTTCTTGTCCGCCTTTTGGATTCATCTGAGCCTCAACTCACGGCTCCAATTCCAGACTCTTCACCGTAACACAGTGCTGCAACATTGTGGGGGTTCCAATACTGCAGATACGACAGAATAATCTAAAAGCAAGCTGAGGAGCAGAAAAGATATATAAAAGCTTACCAAGAGCCTGATCATCTGGTTGTTGGCTTTTTTTTCAGTCCTCCTTTTCTAGTCCTTTTAGCATGATTTAAGCCCGATGCAACAGTTCGTGAGGGCCTAGGTGTATTTGTCCATTCAGTTGCTGACTTTTTTCATCCGGTGTGGAGAACTTGGT
The DNA here is from genome assembly GCA_947648045.1 of Beta corolliflora. Lineage (NCBI taxonomy): Eukaryota > Viridiplantae > Streptophyta > Magnoliopsida > Caryophyllales > Amaranthaceae > Beta > Beta corolliflora. Next base: position 3,743 of record CANSZD010001369.1, read on the forward strand.
AGTTGAGTGTTCATTGATGACTGCTGGTTCTTCACTAGCGAATGAGCCACAGAGAAAATGTGGGGCTCGGTATCTTAAGGGGTCTTTGTCCACTGCTTTGTGTGCTAGCTGGTTACACAAATATAATCAAGCTTAGCTGTAGCGCAAGAAGCTTTCTCAAATGAGATGAACTGAGTAAAAAACCCAGAAATTGAGACTCATCACATGCTCGGACTTTAATCAGCTTCTCACCCCCTCCGCTCCAAACCCTAAAACAGCACTTAAAAGGATACTCGAAGGAGAGGCTCCAAATGTTACTCCGAGTTCTAAGCAGAACTGAAACACTTGATTCAAAACATGTTTCCCTGGTTTGACCAGGTTTTGATAATTTCTGGCTAATTTATTACGCCAGATAGTCAATTATCTCCCTGATTGACCTGGTTTAGATGGCCATCAAATGTGGTCACGAGAACACCGACATATAAGCACAGAAGACCAGCATTCAAAACAATTTACCTCCAATCAAGGCCTTGTCTCCCAGTTATAAGAGGTATATTTCCTTGTCTTGCCATTGGTTACAGCAATTTAATGAAACTTGAAAACTAGCTTCAACATGTTTTCTAGTGATCCATCCAAAAGTGGGAATTCGTGGCTGATACATAATTTAATCTATTAATATAGTCATATAGATGCCAACTTCGGAGATGCAGAGCTCAGTCCAAAAGGACATACCATTCAAAATATAATGTATCCTGCTATTAACAAGTGAGCTTTCCACGTAAAAAAGATATATCCATTATCAACCTAAAGATATACATAGAACTAGAAGCTACTAATTGAATAACCATGTCGAGAGGTGGTATAACAGAAAATGGGACAAAGGAACATGGCTAAATCTTCTTCCAGGACTAGTAAACAGGTGGTATCCAAAACCCCAATACTAAGACAACAAGAAGATGTCACTAGAAGGAATTACTGATGCAAATCTATGAGTTGAACAGAAAGTCCGGGTCATGTCAGTTCCACTCTTTTCAAGGAAGATAAGAAATGCAGAAGAGCAGAGATTGACGAAAAGCTTGTGATGATGGTTACATTATTAAAAGGACCTTCAGGGAAAACAAAGAGAACATAAATGAAATTAACAGGAATTAGAGGTGCAACTTACCTGAAAATAAAGGACAGTTCCATCTGCACAGCAATATGCAACCATCCCTATATAAGGAATAGTAATGTCAATCAAAGATTGGAGAAGGATAGCTACGCTAGAGAAGAACTGGATAGAATAAATGAAATCCATAATGTTATAGAATTTGGCTTTCTTTTGCTTGAGTTGAACAAGATAAGGTGACTGAAAAGGGCTCCTATACGGAAAACTCAGAAATCATTAAAATACTAGACCAGAAAGTTCAAGCATGGGAATATGTAAGAAATCTTTAAAGCTGAGAAGCTTAGCATGTATCCGTCAACACCAATATTATAGAATTCCAAGACACACAAGATGAGGCCAAAACACTTTCTTAGTTGTGCTAAAATGAAAAAAACATGCCATAAAAATAAAAAAAGCGACCCCACCTGTTAGTCTTGACACATGAATGCTCCATACGGCAAATGATGAGCAACAAAAACTGTGCAATCCTTGTTGCTGAGTCCCACTAAAAGGCTGTCCAGTAACTGGAACATCATACGCAGCTTTTGATAAGCTAACCATCCTTAGTGTTCCGTCATCATAGGATACAAGGACACATCTTAGACAGAAAAAGCATGTCATGTAAGTAGAGCAGAAAAGCAAGATTAATCAGTTTAAGAGAACAGAAGGGAAAGATAACATTTGACCAATACTGAATATATGACGAAGATATTGACAAGAGCAAAAATAATAACCAGAAAAAAGGCACATTACGTGAAAATCAGAGCTATGCAATATCTCCATAGTTTATTAAGTCAAAGTGTGGCTCACAAACTGAGAAGTGCTTCAAAATTTTGAAAGACTCCATGCTTCCAGCCAAGCTCCTAATAATTAAAACCAAAGGCCTTAAGAAACAAACTTTCAAGATAATGCACTAGTGGAGGCACAAACTCAGTCACTCTCTAATTTGGTGGATGTTGAAGAATACTTAGTTACTTACGGCCTGTTTGGTAAGCTATCATACATGTTGGTAATGGTAATGCATTCTAGTGTAAATTTGTAAAGTAATTTCCATGTCAATATCCATGGCAATGCTACTTTACCCCAAAACATCTATATATCCCCTTCAATACTCTCCATTACCACTTGGGATGGTGGTACCGTGGCATTGAGTGGTAATAATTTTTTTTTTTAAAAAAAACATATATTTGGGGATGAAGTTTCATTACCATGGATATTGACATGAAATTTTCTTACAAAATTACACTAATATTCATTAGCTTAATACCATTTATTATCATCCAACAAATGGGCCGTTAGGGAATATTGTCATCATAATTTGTAAATTATTCCATTGTCATGAGGAGCTTGCAAGGAGTTGAATGTGCTGGTATAGTCTTGTGCAAGAAGAGCATCCTGTTCAATTGAAACCTTGAGAGCAATTTAAGCAAAAAGATTGGTGCCTTTGGATAACCTAAAGCATGATATGAACAACTGTAGTTGGACATGTTGCTGTATATGGTTCTCTTAATAACTTAATATATTGAATACTGGATCCTGACCTGGAATTAAAGCAGCATATTGTCTAGCCACTTCCTATATGCTATGGAAAAAAAGAAGAGAGAGGAAGTACAGGGTCTTTGGATTAGCAGTTGATGATAGATCTTGAGACAAAAGTGCTGACTCTATCAAAGAGATGGTACTCTTTATTCTCAATCTTTGAATTCCAAGAGCACCGGCATTACACCCTTAATTGTGAATGAAATGAGTATCTATATGATAATATGACTATATAGCTTCTTTTTCTTGTAAGGTTGACCTTCCTATAAAAATGTTCCTTTCATTCAATAATAAGTGGAGGCATTTCTCTCGTCAAACTTTGATCGTTGGCTTAGTAAAAGAAGCTTGTTTTAATTTATAAGAAAATGTTGATTAGTAATAAATATAACTTTCATTGGATTATTCTAAGAGTACACTTTGTGTATGGATGGAGAACTTCCCCATTTGAACTTGCTAATCATGTCAACAAGTACGCCAATGCCAGCCTAAGAGCATTAGCCCGTGGAGAAATGGTAGGAAAGGTGCCATGCCTACCTAGGTTAATGTGGGTGCAAAAGGGAAGTCCAAGAATGATGTGGGTCCAAAATGGGAATCCAATTAATTATTTAATTGGACTATATAATACTTGGGTTTGGGCATGGTATCAAAACAAGGCCGCATCGTATCGCCCGTATCGTAAAGGTTTTCAAATCTACCGAACCGACATTACCCGCATTGTAAAGGTGTAAGAAAACCGTGTTTTAGGCGGGTTCTAGGGATATCTCATGGTTTCAGCCGATATTTGGCGGTCCGACAACCGCATCATCCCTGTTCCCGCATCGCCGTGACCATTACCGCGATCGTGACTGAAACCGCATTTTCGAACTATGGGTTTGGGTGATTTTTTGAGTCAGAAATATAAATGGTGTATTTTGTGGGTTTAAGTTGATGAAGGCCCATGTTGTGAGTTGGATCATTAGGGCTTTATCTTATAATTTTTATTGTTTTTAGGTTAAGAGATTTGTTTTTTTTTTTCCTAGGGTTTATGTTAGTCTAATAACCTCACATAAAGGGTCATTGTATTATATATTGGGGAGAGCTGAGTTTATGGAAATTGATGAGCTTATGTGCTATCTTTAGGTTTTGTAAAAACCAAAAATACTTATTGTGTTTGATTTGTTTGTGCCATAGTTCGAAAATGCGGTTTCGGTCACGATTGCGGTAACGTTCACAGTGATGCGGGAACGGGGATGATGCGGTTGTCGTACCGCCAAATATCGACTTAAACCATGAGATATCCCTAGAACTCGCCTAGAACGCAGTTTTTTTACACCTTTACGATGCGGGTAATATCGGTTCGGTAGAATTGAAAACCTTTACGACACGGGCGATACGATACGATGAGGCCTTGTTTTGACACCATGGTTTGTGCTGATCTTGTTGACTGCAATTGACAAGAAACCCTCAATTTTTGACAAAGGTGGGATCTATTCTTTGTATTTTATTGTTACTTCTATTTGTAACTATTTTTTCTAATACAAAAAAAGCCTAACAAAAAACTTTACCTAAAAATAATATTATAAAAATTGCTAATGATCCAGCAAACAGCATGGGCCATTTTAAAATTATAAAGTCCAACTAAATAATTAAGTTTGGATGTCCCTTTAGCACCCACATCGTAAGTTCCAACATATTAGGCACATTGCTAATCTTAAGAACAGTGACCCAACCAAAGCGGATTAGTGTAGATCCTGCTACAAGTAAAGCTTGGGGGAGGTCCATATATAGTCAGTCTTATACTCTTATCCATCGCTATTCTAAACAATAAACTTTTTAAACACACACAAATAAAGAGATGATGTTATGAATAAGAAGATAATAGCAGTAACACACAAATAGAAACGTGAATGATAGAAAAATATTAGCAACGCAAATTAGTAGAATGTGTTTCGAAGAAGAATCCCACCATACCTTGGATCAGGCACCCAATCAAGACCATATATATAACGCTGCGAAGGATGTGCATCCCACAAAGGCCGGAACGGATCACTGCAGATGACAGCAAGTAGTAATTATTAGTCAGTTTATCGAGGTACACAGTATAGGCCAAGGTCCACATAATTGAACAGTGACCAAAACGAATCTTATTGAGGTACTCACTAGTCACTTTCTAGTTCATTTATCTTAATCCAGGCTACCACAAGCGCTTCACTTTACACTAATGGATTGATGTCATCATTCTTTGCAGTATTTTATTCAGTCATCATTCAAACAATTTTCTTGAGAAAGTAACATGATATAAAATGATTTTTACTTTTAAAGTAAACAGTTACTAGGTTACCGCAAGTCCCAAAATTTCAGCCCTCCATGACCAGCAGTGACAATAATATTTGAACTCTCAGGGTCACTGAAACAAAAGAAAGGATATTAGGTATCTAAAAAAAGTACACATCTAAACTACTAACGCGAAAAGTTGTAGACAAAAGAAAGATAACTTCTTTGCTGGGAATGGGATCACACTATCGCAGAAAGAATTATTAAAATAAACAAATTGGTTCAACTACTATGCTTCTTTATTTTTTATATATTGCTACATAGCAATTATTTGTTGCCATATCTGATCAAGATTGAAGGCAATAACTTCTCAGTCATTGCTCATCCAAATGAGTAGGAGTGCATTTATCTAGCCAGTTGCCATTATACAACCTAAAACACTAGTAACAATAGTTTTTCACATAGTAAAGTCAGCTTATTTTAACAGATTATAATGATACACAATGGAGTTTCCCGAAAGACAGACCTGAGCAACTAACCAGTAATACATCAGTAATGGGAGTCACAGAACGCCATCCTAAAAAAATATACCCCAATTACAACATATGCAATTGCAAGCAAGGCATTATTTTAAATTCTGGAACCTACAACTATTAATCTCCAATGTTTCATCAGTAACGGGAGTCACAGAACACCATCAGTAATGGGAGTCACAGAACACCATCCTAAAAAAATATACCCCAATTACAACATATGCAATTGCAAACAAGGCATTATTTTAAATTCTGGAACCTACAACTAATCTCCAATGTTTCATCCTGCCCCGACATGGTCAGGAAAAATGACAAAATAACATTGTCTGGTGTATCAATCAAAGTAACCTACCCTTCATACGAAGCCCAAGTAAGGGATCTGATAGGACCCGTCTCTGCACTAAAGCATAGCAGAGGCCTGGCATCTGTAGTCAAAAGCAGCGTTTAAAGTTAGCAAATCAAATCTGTGAACGGCACAAACAGTATAGACATCTCCTTTCCAAGTTTAATTCTATAGGTTAACCATTCCTGTGGATGGCATAACTAGTTACTAGGTGGCTTCATGCCGAAGCTCACTTAGCTCAAACCCAAATGTATTCTGCAAATTAGAAAAGCGACAGTTGCCTATCATTTGATAAAAATAAGAGAGGGGGACATGATGAAGAAGACTAGATCTATCACTCATAATAACTGTACCTTCAGATGGAACATCTGCAGAAAACTTCCACAAAGCAACCTGCATTAACTTTCAAAATTAGAAGCACAAATAATAAAAACATAATTAGGGTCATAGGGAAATTGATCTTCAAATTATTTAAAAGAGAGAACTGGGATAGCAGATGTCACAATCACCAGTCAGGCACCACAAAGAAAAAGTAAAGGCTCTATGATGAGATGAATATGCCAAGAAATTGACATGCAAAGCCAAATTGATTAAATTCCTACCACTCCATCATGACATCCAGCCAATATCAAATCGTGTGGAGGGGAAGCCGACCATTCCACAGTCAGAGGCATACTGCAAAAGCTGACAAAGGTTAAGTACAAATTGCCAAAGAGCAAAGACACATGTAGAAAGTTCTATTTTCAAAATAATGAAGACGATTAAATGTCCAGAACAAGTTTAGCAGGAACTCCATCTATCTATAACCATAACTGGCCATATTGTTTCCCAATGCCCTAATTAGAAAGTCAAGAAGATAGATTTCAGACCATGATACAATCCCCTTTAGCCACTCGTAGCATAACGCCATAACATACGGTGCAGCTTGTGTCCAGGCATGAGTGATTAGGATGATGTTGGACTACGTTACAAACCTTTTCCAACTCCCTCTCAAGAAATATACAATTGATATACTTACCTCCATTTCTAGATACATGCAACATGTTGACTTTCACAGATGTCAATGCACTACTTTGACTGTTAATATCTTTAATTATCGATTATTAAAACTTACAAAAAGTTGATATTTTCAAAATACATTTTGAGACTAATCTAGCAATGTATTATATGATAGCATTTGTATATATATATATATATTAGCTTTGAAATGCAGTCAAAGTCAGTATCTGAATAGTGCATAATTTCAAATGTTGCAAACTTGCATTTATTTAGAAACAGAGGTAGTATAAGATTACAAAAATCAGAACACGTCAGATAATTAACTGGCTAGCATAACTTTCTCTCATTAAGATTAACTTGAGGATTGGGTGTTTGTTCAAGAGACAAATAGTTCCAAAAATTTGATTATCTTCTGATCCTTTGTGTCCTAAAGCACATCCAGTTCTTATTTACTAGCCTTTATATGCACGCTACGCGTGCGAAATCATATAGTATTCTTTATTACTTCAGTAATAATTTTCATCAAAAATTGTTTACAAAAATTGAAAAGGGCAATTGTAGTTATGCGTTTTTTGTTTGCAAATGATGAAGAAGAGAATATAATGATGAGGAAGAAGATGTTGTAGTGTAACTTGTTTTGGGATAAGAGATAAATTAGGGATTTTTTTTCTTTTTTGTAAATATGGTTGACACTTGGCAGTTACCCTTCTCTTTTTATTTTTCTTTTTTTTCCCTTTTATTATTTTTTTGTGTCCCCCATGTGTTGCCTTATATAATAGAGATCTAAAATAGTGTAGAGCATCTAATACTCCACATGTGTAGTAAAACAAACATCAGAAAATGCACTTGTTTTTTGTTCAATCATCAACGCAGCATTATGTACTCATAACATATATATATATACAATGGGCTTGAAACGTGGATCAAAAGATGACTGGCTGAAATATATAAAACTTAAACATAAGAAATTCCCACCACTCACAATAACTGCTTAGATTATAATATTCAAGTGTACTGAGGGGCATCAGATGTACTTTACCTCTGTCTATCACCATACTTCAGTATTGAGCATCGAAATACCGGCTTCAATTTTGCAAAGCGAGGATCTGTACCCTTTGCATGTCGAGATGCATATATACAATTGATTACTTGAGGAGAAGGAACTTCCCACCTGCATATAATGTAAGAGACATAAAGAAATTGTGCTAAAATAAGAGCTGACATCGCCAACCTTAGTAACTCATGGCAACAAATTGCTTCGACGGGACATCAGGCATTCAGGAAGCAGATATATTAGTGTAAAACCAAGTTCTGTTTTCAATATTGTGGTGTCATATAAAGAAGCAGCACATAAAATATTAGGACAGGATTTATAGATTGCAGTTCACAACAAGAGGATGAAACATACAGCTAATCTGCCCAGAAAAAGTAATTATATAAATTCTAAATACAAGAAACTTTCATCAAGGACAGAAAACAATTAGCAGATTGCAGAAAACAAACAATTATGACAACTTTATTTTAAGAACACTACAATGAGGCTTTGGCTCCAGTAACTTCAAAATGGAATGACCCGATGGTCCGCTCATGATTTCTTTCTCAGCAGTGCCAATATTTATTACAAATTAATATAGCAAAGCGACTATAATTAAGAAAAAAAAGCCTACTGATGGTAGACCTACAGAGGGTTCCTAGTGGAATTTTTATGCTCTTCTGCAAGCAATAATGGCAAAAGTGGTTAAGAAAATAGATAATAGTTTCACAGCAGTTTTAAAAAAAGTGACAAATCTCAATGGCATGAATAGCTTTTAGCTCTTATACGTTTTGAGGAGTTTCAAATTTGGAGAACTCTCTTGTAGCGAGAAATAGGTCGAATGTTAGACCAATGATTTGAAAAATCATAAACATAAAAACAAATGGCATGACACCTATAGAAAGGTACATCTAGCTTAATAGCATATCTCCAGCCTGAGGTTCAGTCATTAAGCACAGTACTACTTATGTCTTAGATTCACCCTATTAGCTTGACTGAATTTAAAATTAAATGCCATGTGGGTATTTGTGATATGCATGTTGGGTGCTTCTTCTGTGTTGACTTTTAGGCATGGTTAAAGTAAGATTTCTAGAATCTTTGGATATCAGACACGAACAGCTTTTTATAAGCCTTTGGTGGAGGTATCAACTATTGACAATCAAAAGCCTTCACACAAGATCTAGTTTTAGTTGGGGTCAATCCAAATGTCCACTATAACTACTTTACAGATCCATAATATGTAGAGTTGGAATTCTGCGGCATAAGCAAAATAGGAAAGATGTTGATCATAGGGGACTTCAAGTTTAGGACCGACTCTGGGGAGAGATTTGTAGGACCTACATTTCCCAGTCATCAATCGCATGTGATGCTAATGAGTAATGATCTTTCTGTCGATAGACAGAGTCAAGTCAATGAGGATTCGATCTTTTCATTTGGCTCTAGTGTTAATTCCTATGTTACTTTGCACTCTTCGTTTTATCTCAAGTACTTGTGTCAGAGTCTCGACACTCCAACATGGGTATGGAGTATGGACACTTTGACACTTCATTTGAGCCAAAGTTATGGAAAATATTCGCAATATAGTCGTGTTGAACACTCAGATGCATACCCATATCAGACACAAGTACTTGGGTCCAAGTAGGTTAATTTAATACATGTTCCTTTAGATTGTTGTCATGACGAATGAAAATCAAACTGGACCCTCACATAATAGTCTAGCTGACACACAACTCAATTCTCTTGCTTGCGCCAAATACACGAGAAAGTTGTGAATCTTGCACGTGGCTTACACCTTTTTCGCCTCTAGGCAAGAGTGCACCAAACTTGTGCAGCCAAACAACAGGAGGAAGGGAGAACAGAAAAATCTCAGCAACGTCATTATTTTGTAGATGCAGATGAGAGGTAGACACAGGGAACTTACACTTCCACAGATCCATTGCCAAGAACAACAGCAAGATAGCCCAATCTATGCTTGTTAACAGATTCGTCAGTATTAAGGGGCCGCCATTTCACATCCCATGCAACCTTTCCATCATGACCCAGGCACAAGACAGCTCTAGGGAGAACATCATCCTTTAGAACATGACCAGCACCAGAACCCAGATCTGTAGAACTGTCACCGACAACATTTTCTTTTAATACCGTGTTGTCTTTTTGCAAGTAATTTTCGCCTAGGCTTGCAACGGAAGGTCCCTCACCCATATTTTCAGATAGTAAACCACTGTTGTCACGATCCAGGCTATTACATGCTTTTGACTTTCTCGACCTTCTCCTTAACACTGCAAGGGTGCATTCCAAATCAGTTGCAACCACTCTTTTACTGGTATGCCTTTTGTCTGTTTGTTCAAGAGACCCTGACGTCTTAACTAGGCCGTCAGTTGCTGGAGAAGCGTTTTTCATACTTTCCGGAAACTCAATGGCAAGAACTTTAAAGGTCGACCCTTCAAAATTTCGAATTCCAGCTTCATCCATTGTTATCTTTTCATTATACACAGCTTTCCTTTTCCTTTGTTTTGCTTTCTTCAGGGCAGGGTGACTAACTATATTCTCATCCACAGGAGGCACACTTAATGTATGTTCAGGAAGCTGAACAGCAAGTGCCGGAATAAACTGGCCTTCGGAATCTTCAATTGAAGCTTTATTTATTGATTTCATTTTACCTTTTCCTCTGGGTTTCTTTTTTATATTTTCTTCCTTTGACGTAACATAATTCTGGTGTTTTTCTTTCGTTTTATTGACAGGAGTTGATATGTCCTCGGAGGTGTGAGCACATAGCATCATTTCGTCAGCAGGAGGGACTCCTAAAATATCTTCTGCAGGCTGAACAACAAGAGCCCGAGAAATTAGCCCTTCAGGATGCATGACAGGAGTTTTCTCCACTGGAGTCTTTCTAGGTCTTCCTCTCGGCTTCACAGGTTTATTCTCTTCCTTCTTTGCAACCTTGTTCCTTTGATATCTCCGTTTTATGATCCCAACAGGAGCTTGTGTATCTTCCTCAGTCATAGAGTTTAACAGGCACCAAATCTGAATCATCCCTCGGCCACTAAGAGGAGCTCCTAGCTTGTGGTGCGTCGAATAAGGAGGATGGGCAGCAACAGCAATAAACTGAAAGAAAAGACAAGAATTCGACAATGAGCCAATGTATGAGATTAAAATCACTCATTGTTATAGTCCCTGCCAGTGATGGGACTTGGTGACTCCAGAACAAGCATGCCATGGACCAATGGTAATTAGAATCTCTTCAATGCATGGTGTCAAAACAAGGCCGCATCGTATCGTATCGCCCGTGTCGTAAAGGTTTTCAAATCTACCGAACCGATATTACCCACATTGTAAAGGTGTAAAAAAACCGCATTTTAGGCGGGTTCTAGGGATATATCATGGTTTAAGCCAATATTTAGCGGTATGACAACCGCATCATCCCCCGTTCCCGCATCACTGTGACCGTTACCGCGATCGTGACCGAAACCATATTTTCGAACTATGCTTCAATGTATTGGATCCACCCTCCCTCTTTTACGTTCAATTGAAAGAATTAATGAATTATGCCAGCAAATCCGTAGTTTGAATACAAACACTGGAGCTAAGACAACATGACTTCAAACTTCAAGTACACGCAACGACAACTTTATGATACAGTGGAGCAACTTCGAGTTTTTTTATGAACTCCAGATGTATAAGTCAAGATCTTCCGATGGAAAGTTCTGACAAGTATAATTGTTTCAAACTTCGAGCATAAATATCCAAACATGGACTTTTCTAACCTATGCCACAAGGCATAGGTTAAGAATTTCAAGATTTTATTAAAAAAAAATAACACAACAAGATTCTATTTGAAGATAATAAATAAGGATAGATACTAAAGATAGAGAGAATCACGTAAGATTTTTTTAGTTTGATTGGTTTTTTAAATGGAAACTTTTTGTATAACGGTATCTTATATAGGAATTTTGATGCTCTTAACCTATGCCTTATGGTATAGGTCAAAAAAAATCCTTCAAAGATTTGCCCAGGCATAAAAGAGCTTGAGCCAAATGAACACCTACCACACGTCTACAAACTATACAGCTTGTTAAGGTCTACAAATCCTTCATCCACATATCAGTTGAAATGGACCACTATGTTACCCTGACACCCAAGGCTCCTATTCACCTGAAGTATGCGAGCAGCGAGAATAAAGCTCAAGGGCAACGTGTGGAGCAACTGACACTTGATTCTACTGGATAACGATGGTTGTGTTAGGAGAGTTATGAGGTGGCAGAGTTTATTACAAGGGGGGGCAGCAGAAGAAGGGGAAAGAGTAAAATTGAACAAGACCTTCCAATTAGAGATATAGATTAGTGAATATATTGAATTACCTGCCTTCATTTAGCCCATTCTGCTTTTTCTTAATATTTTGGCCTCAAGGATTCTTCATCTATAGCATACTATAGCCATGAAACTAGAAAGCTTACTGATAGTATTTACTGTCTAATACTCCCTACATTTTGTGATACTTTACTCACTTCCCCCTTTTGGAATGTAATTTTATAATTTCACCGTGATTACTGTTTCTTGTCAAAGAAATGAGACCCACCACCTTATTTACAGCTTGATCTTTTAAAAGATATACGTGACCAACCCCTTAATCTTGTCTCTCTTGCTTTTCTCTTCCTCTCTCTATTTGCTTTGTTCCACGTGAAAATTAGAGTGAGTAAACTCAAAACTCTATAAGAGTAACACACAGAAGGGCTGCAACAAGAAGTATAAATATATAGATATAAGTACATCATGAAAGAAAGTGAAACCCCAAAAGATAAAGAACTGACACCAATACTTGCTTGCTTCATAACCATCAGTACAACCCAATGAAAGAAGAGGTCAATCTTTTTTTTTGAAAAATCAAATAGGAAAGGAAAAGAAAATTTACTGGAGATGAAAAAGTGAAAGGAGGCACAATATCGGTACCTCACATTTTGCATCAGAGTTTGTTCCTTCATCTGTCCTAGGACACCAATCCAGTGACCAAACAAGTCCACCAACATAAAATACAAAATCTTTCCTGCAACAAGCTTCAAATTTAGAGACAACTCTAGCATATTTGAAACGTAACAAAATGTATATGTAGGAGCTAAGTTATGAAAAGATATGCCAAAAGCACTACGCACACAGTAAGATTGGTATATGACTAGATTTTACCGAGGCACAATTGAGGCGTCCTAACTCCCATGCTTATTTGCGCTAAGGTAGCTTCAAGTCTTTTGGAGAGAAAGGTGCTGATATGGTCTAATTGACAGTCTGACACATTGCTATGGAAGACTAAGCAATATTCATAACTTGTTACTTGTTAGTCAATTGCATAAAACATGAATTTGAATTGTCTGCAATAAGTGACTACATTTTAATCATGGACATGTACACCTCATTTTGACTCATATTATATTTCACCCCTCACCTCATGCCTAGGTGATAAGCCCCTGTCTCCTAAGTGCAACTCAAGCCTTTCAAAACTTAGCATCAAACAATTCTTTTTTTTATGTAAGAGAAGTATGATTTAAAATTGTGATGTCTGCGACTAGCAAAGCTTCAATCATAATCAATAATAAGAGCAGTAATATTCCAGACTTCTTGGTGGTTGGTCTGTATATGATCTTGCACGTATTTTCTATTTATGAATTAGCGAATAACAAAATATCTACCAATAGACCTACTCAGAAACTAACATAGTTAACAATTTTGGTTTTAAAAAAATAAAAAAAGTTTAATAGGTGCTGAAGCTAATTATATTCTGCCTTTCACGATTACAGTTTGAACAACCGCTAATATGAAACACGCCTCCAGTGGGTCATAAAAGGTCCAGAAGCATGTAGTCTCACTCCTTAGGTGGGGCCATGGAAGTCAATAAGGACATTAATTTGGGACAGGCAGATAGTACAAGACTATTTAGCATACCTCGAATCAGACAACAGAGCACCATCCCCCTGAAATGTATGAATAAGAATCAGCATCAGCAAGTTATTGTTAACTAGTCAAATTTGTGTCCTGTGTATGCAGAAGCAAGGATTACCTCCATACCACACTTTGGCACCATAGCAGCTGAGAACTGAGGTAAAGTTATCTCATTATGAGCTTCAGTCCCATTAGGACGTCCTGTTTCAGACACAAAGCGAATAGTTCTTGGATTGTAATTGAAATATCTCCATTCCCTGCATGCACACAAATAATGTTAAAGAAGCACGTATGCAGTAGAGAGGAAGAAACAAGTAGCAACTGTAAAGGCAAGTACACAGTCACATGTCTCAAACTCAAAATCCTGATCTCCGACCTGAATCACAAAAAATTACATTAAAAAAAAAAAGAGCACAGCACTTGTTAATTTCTCAGCTTGGCGTTACTGAGCAGGAAGCAATTATAGGTTAATGTCACAAGAAAACATATAGGCAGGGGTTGTTAAAAAAGATAAGGGTGGTAGTAGTGTACTACGTTCTCCTAGACAAGTACTTGCTATTGATAATCAAGTCACTGGCTCTGTTATCAGCAAAGCTTCATTTGCCAGTCAAGAGAAGTGTTGGTCAGCCACAGCACACCAAAAAAAAAGGAAACTTGCTAGATGTAATCATAAAAATGATGGAGGAACACTTACCAACATACACCCTCTCTGCTATTTTGACTTCCTATATTTTGATTAATAGAAAAAGCTTTTTCCTCAAGAATCCACTCAACAGCTATTCACCAAACTGTTGTTTAACTTAATTTTATTACCTGGAAAAAAAGGTTCTCTACGTAAGATCTATCAGACGATTAAAAAAGAAGCTCTTAGGTGGCAATTCAGGCACTACAAGGCAGCCACAAGCCCACAACCGTGCAGGTGCAGGTGCTGTTGCTGGATGATGTCAACCATTTGTGTTCGGAGTTTAAGCAATTGTTTTTTTTACCTTTTGCTATAGAGTGTGTAATGAAATAGCTCATCGTCTTGCTACATGGGCTACTTCTAGCTTTTGTGATGAGGTTGGCATAGGGGTGGTCCTCCCTGCCTCCCTGGATCTCCGTCTTGATTGTATCGGACTCTCTGAACATATCTAATTAATAATATGCCTACCTTTCATTTCAAAAAGAAATAGCAATATACCTCCAAGGGATATGCAAAGAACTGCCATCCTAGAGCATAAACCCCTGCAAGACTGCCCCCATCACAAAATCATCACCCTCCACTAAGACTCAGCTATCCAGATATATACCATTACACCACCACCATTTGCACCACCACATCCCTCCTACAAACCCTGGGATTAGAACTTTAATTCCTCCCATGAAGGAAAAGATGAACATAAAGTTCCTTACAATCAAAATACTAACTCCCTACATCCACCATAGTTATGAACTTATGACCATACACCATCCCAAAGCCATTACATCCACCATAGTTATGACAACCACAAGAAACTTACGGTGCTTAATACCACAGTCACCCTATTAACAGTTACCACCACAACCATATTATGACCACAGCCATCTAAGTTACCACAGCTACAATCCTAAATCCCTACACCCTCAACGTTGAATACTTTTGTGCCTCTAGATGGACTTAACTTCATCAAGCAGCAACAAGAGAAAATACAGAAGAAGGTGTATCCCCCTTTTGCTCCCTCCAAAATGCTAACCTTTCCTAACTTTTACATATCTATTCAAGTATCTTTTTCGCCGAAAATTTATGTCGAAAAAGCTTGCCTTTCATCTTCTACACTTCGCCTTAAGATTGAACATCCCTATTCAGATTCCAGATATTCTAATTTTCACAACCTATATAAGATCTTTAGCATTGCACTCACTAAATTAACTTAAAACATTTAAGTACCTACAAAATTTCCATCTCTCAATTTCCAGCAAATTTCTATATAACAGTACTAATTTTCCAATCCATCAAAAAGCACAAAAAAACAATGATTTTTCCTGAATTTCTCAAACTAACAACACAAATTCAAATTACCTAAAATAAACACAAGCATCAAAATTACCTCAAGAAAGTAATGGTAGAAGCTAAACGTTCGATCTCTGAATCAACCAAACCATAATTTCCGTTTTCACCACAAATCTTATAGATCAAATTCATTGCGCTAAAGTGATTCTCAACAGAATTATCGAACATCGAAACCCTAATTACCGAACCATCATCGTTAGTAGTAGCATTGTTAGTAACTTCCATCAAAGGTACAGTTGCTGCTTCAGCTTCATAATCCTTAGTCCTCTTCTCTGCTGCTTTTTTTGATTTTCTCTCTCCTCTTTTCTTCTTCTTCTCCTCGTTTTCTGCTGATTGATTGTGGATGATCTCGATCACCATTGTTGCGCTTCTCGAGGTTTTTCAGAAGGCGCGTGAGATCAAACGCCGTCGCGCTATGGTGGTGTAATTTAGGGGTTTAGTGTTTTGTTGGTGAGGTCAGGGGTTCGAATCAAAGTCGAGATATTATGATGAAGAAGTTGCAGTTGAGGTCAAAAGTTCGAATCTTGAATCACCAACTGTTTTTATGTTTTTCTTTTAGGGGACAAATAGAAGGCGATGACAAGAGGGACAAGTTAGGCCCCGTTCTTTTGGACTGAACTGAACTGCAGCGAGTAACAGTAACTGAATTGAAAATAAGTCCAAAAGAACAGGGCCTTAACTGTTGTAACTTATAAAATATTAAAAGAGGATTTTGGAGAGAAAGTTTGGGCAAAAAAGACGGAGTTTTGAGAAGAGTGTTTTAGACTTTTAGTTTGTCATACTATCTACATTCCTAAATAATAGTTACACTTTGACTTTGTTTTTGAGATCTATCGTATCTCTTTCTCTCTCATCTTCATGTAATTCCAGCTAGAGTTGATTATGGACTGGACAATCCACTAGGCCCGCCCATCCGACCCGCAAAATTGGGCTGCCTTGGATAGTTTTTTTTTAAAAAAATTGAAAATTTGGACGAGCCAAGCCTATTCGTTAATGTAAATGGGCGTGTAGTGGCAATAAAAAATACCCAACGGACAAGTCTGCCTGACCCGTTAACTTTTAATGTTATATTTTTCTTGAATTACATTAAATATTACTACCATTACAATTAACAACTATTTGACATATATTAAAGCATAATTTGAGTTACATTATTTTGAATGTTCATTCAGGTATATTTCAAATTTTAATTCCTCTCACATGTCTTCTCTTTCACTTTAATCAATATCTTCTTTCATATTTTTTTATACTCATTGACAATTGAACATTATATAATTTTTTAACATTAATTCTCATTGCGTTAAGAGTTGTGTATAAATTTCGCTTATTAGACAATGATTTGCATGTCTTTCCCCCTAAAAAAAGTCTTTTGAAGCCTGTTTACCCGTGGGGAACTGTCCGCTAATAAAAGGGTGGGTAGCGGCAAAAAAGATATGCCTGCTAAAGCAGGAAAGCTTTGCGATTCCTGACCCGTTGGACAAAATTTTGGGAGTAAGCCCGACCCGTTTTCCGCCAACCTCGCTCATGATCACATCTAATTCCAGCCATAGATTGTTTTTTTAAAGATAAATTCAGCATGGTGGTGGCATGGGTATCGAGGTGGCCAATGTACATAGGTGGTGACCAGTGGCGGAGCCACATTAGACCAAATGGGGTCTCTTGACCCCACTTGAAAATGAAAAAATGAAAAATTTTCTTTATACAATTTTGGATTTTTCAGTTTGCTCTTCAAAAAATTGACTACTTGACACCGGTAAAATTTATAAAAATTGTTCTTGAAACCACTAAATATTATTTCTAGATATTGGTGGTGACACGGGTATTAAGAAGTGTAACACCCCCAAATTTCTCTCTTTTTGGAAAAGTTATTTTAATATAAAACTCATTGAGAAACTTGAGAGTATTACCGCCACGTGATAACGTTAAAGGCTTTAATACTAACTACTAACTGAACTTTAAACTAATGCAGCGGAATAACTGAAATAATTCTCTTTATTGATATAAACTTTATTGTAAAACTATAACAATGGAATATAGAAAATAAAATAACAACTCCTTGACTAATTATGATTCCTCACTAGCTCCCCCATATGAAGTATGCATCATATCAACCTGTAAATTTTGCTCGCCAAATTAGGGGACAAAGCCATAAAACAAAACAAAAACGCGTGTCAGTAAAAATACTGAGTACATGTATATGCGGAATATTAAACACTTTATTTAATTAAACATTTGAAATATTTAATTTCGAAAAGCCTTCCTTGGATACTTGTAATACTTATATAATATAGAGTATATAACTTTAATAAAAATCCTTTTTCCTTGCCTAGGTACCTTTCCTAAAAGTGTGCACACCCCCAAGTTTAGTATTCCTTACTGAGTCTATTACGAGGGGTTACTACCTTGTCCACATGACTTATACAAAAAGTACATGGGTAAATAATATAATGGCTACCGTTCTTGCTAATAAATAACAAGTCGTTGCCTGTGTAAATAATAATAGCTACCGTTCTTGTTAATATATAACAAGCCGTTGCCTCTTTATAATTGTGATCATAAAAGATCATATATCTAATAAAAATCCTTCTGAAATAATCCACCTTTAAAAAGAATAGTACTACTTATAAATTTAGCCATATAAAGGCATAAATAAAATAACTTGCTTAAGAGGTAACTTTTGAAAAATAATAATAATTCAAAAACACTCCTTTTTAAATATATAAACATGCATTTAAATATCAAACTCCTTGTAAATTATATGAATACAAATTCAAAGATCAAAGTTTATAATAATATTGAACTAAAGACATAATTCAAGTGCATGATAAAATTAATAAACATTCAAACATGTTCATACAAAACACATGTAGTTCATAATAAAACTTATAAAAACATGGACTTCAATCCAAAATATTTTCCTCAAAACATGATACTAAGGTTGCAAAAATAAATATTAAAGATCTACATATACACGCACCTTGAAAATTAATAACTACTAGGGAGAAGAGAGAGAAGGTAGGCTAAGAGGGAGAGAGAGTTTAAACTTGAGAAAAGAGATGTATTCCTCAAATTTGGTGTGAAGAATATGAGGGGTGGAAGCCTTATTTATCTTAGTTGGATGAGTAAGAAGTCATACTGGGACTCGCAACTAAAAGATGAATTTTTTAGAAAAGATAATTAATTTTAGCTAAGATACACTATTTCTTTATGATCATATAGCTAGAATAGAGGAATATTCCATAAGATAAATAGACTAGATGCTTAAATTAACCAAAAGATAAAAAAATGAAAAGTAATAAGACTTGGAAATCTTGGATACACACTCACTGCCAGTGGCGTGAGTTATGCGCCAAACTCAAATTTTTTTTATTTTTTTTTTCTTTTGTAAATCTTTTGTAAATCTTTTGAAATCGTTTTTGAATTTTCTTTTAAAATATTTTTTTTTTCTAAACTAATTACTTGGATTATAATATGAAAACTTTTAGGCCCAATATTTAATTTGGGCTAGAGTCTATTTGAAAAACCTATAATCTATTATAAAAGCCTATTTAAAACCTTTATAATTAATAAAAAGTCTTTTTAGTATATACAACCTTTTAAAAATTATACTAATAACTTACTAAAAATACGGAGTATTACAAGAAGCCACTGTGGGATTGCGGTAGGTGGTTTCTGCAATGATGTGATGTGGCTTAGATTTTTATTCCGACCAGTTACTAAATATGATACCTTGGGGTGGATTAAGGTAACAATATGGGGGGTTGAGATTTGACTTAGCAACAGTTTAAAAAAATTGGAGTCCCATACTCCCAACCAAACAACTTGTAAAGGATTCCACTATTTCAATCCGTTTCTAACCTCTGAAAATTGGGAACCAAACGGGCCCTAAACGGAATAGGAAGAATATATTGTAGGTCTAAGGTCTCTATCATTGAAGATATTAGAATCAGTTCTACATGACTACACCCCACTCCACCCTTGTGAAGTCAACGAGCTCATGATTCATGAACATGGGTGACATTTGCGACTTCGTTGCTTGTGATGAGGAAACTGACGGGTCGTTGTATACTCGCCAAATATAACCTAATTTATCCAATATAGGATAAGTATAGGGTCGAATCCACAAGGAAGTAGGGTTAAATCAAGAGTAATTAGCTAACTACAATGAGCTAAATCAATTTTTGGGTTTTTGAGAGTTTAACAAAAATTCTAAAATCTAAATAAACTAGGAGATTTGTAAAGTAAATCAACAAGTAATTAAGCAAAGGAGTTAAGACAAGGATAAAAGAAACTAGGGGATTAGGGGGATTCACCAACACTCAATCCAAGAATCCAAAATCAAAGCCAAGGGTAAAACAAATGGGGGATCACAAGGGGAAAATCACGAACATATGAACTCTAATTACTCTCTCGAGCTAATTAGAGGAGCTTGATTAGTCACTCATGACCTATTCTCATGGCATGAGCAACTAATCTAGCCAAATCAAGCACAACATGATTAATCAAGCTTCCCTAAACTAGAAAATGCCTATTTTCATGGAAATCCTAGTCTAGCAACCAAACTTAGTTTATTCCTAGCTTCATCTCTCAATCCTTCACTAGGAATTCCAAATATGCAAGTTAAGTGGTGATCAATCACCCAACAAACCAAGTAAAACAAGTTTGATCAACAAGTTCAACCCCAAAAGTTAACCCCCTAACTTAGATCTAGGATCCAAAGAGTAAATGAAGGCTACATCCCTTCCCCTAGTAAGGAACTACTCACACATCATGGAAATAACACAAAACAAAGCTTGAAATAACTTAATCACCAAAACCATGGGGGAAAAGAGGTAAAATGCAAATAATCAACTAATAAAGTAAGATCTAAACAAACTAAGCATGTAATAAGCAAGATCAATGGAAGAAAAGAAGAATAATAAACAAAAATTACCAACTTTAAGCTTTCATAAAGGAAGAATGGAGATTCAAAAGCTTCAAACCTTCACTTTCTCTCTCCTAGGGTTTTTGTTCTAGAGTTTGAATGCTAAAACAAAATTTAATCTCTCTCTAATCTCTGGTTAATAATTGCCTAAGTAGAAATAAGAGGAGTCCCTCTTTTATAGTCACAAGAAATAAATCAGAGAATTACAAAACAGCCCCCGCATTAAAGTAAACAAAATCGCAAAAATCGTTTCCGGAAAATAACCCGACCCGGGCGGGTGAGATGACCCGAGCACTCGGGTCACATGACCCGGGCGGGTCAAAATGCCAGGAACATGGAGCTTTCCCAAATCAAAGAGACCCGGGCGGGTCAGTGAACCCGAACCCTCGGGTTGTCAGACCCGAGCCCTCGGGTCAACAGGCCGGCGGGTCTCCCGAAAACGATGGTTTGTACTGTTTGAGCCGGCAGGGCGGGTCCACACACCGGGCCCTCGGGTCAGCTATTTCTTTGCCTTCTTTTCTCTTTTCGAGCTCCTTGGTGCTCCATTTCTTCAATGCTTTGCCTCGGGCTTGTGCATAGACCCTCCAAACGTGCTTCCAAGTCCTGAAATGTAAACAGACACCCAAAGAAAGAGAGCAAGGGAGGAAAAATGCACAAAGAGAAAGAAACGGAACGAACTTAGCCTAAATTAGCCTAAAAACTATCACAAAAACTATTAAAAACTAAGCATAATTCAAGCATATAAACCAATCATCAGAAACACTTCGCCGGCCAAGAAAAACTTCAAGCATACCCCAAACAAGCCTCGAGAAAAGACTTGTTGAGGTAGTGTTTAGCCTTCCTTTCTGAAAACGAGCCATCATGATGCACCAATTGTATGAATATATAGATGCATATAGCGGAATTTCAGGAAACAATTTCCTAACATCTATCATAGGATCGCAAACATAATCAAACATATGAATCATTCAATAGGGATTAAATATGAAACCTTTGTAGCGTGATTTCCCAGTTGTATGCAAGCTTTGAAGATCCGAGAGCCCCAAGTGTTGCTCCTCTAATCAGTCCACGAGCACCAGTTGAACACCAACGTCTGCTAGAACGGAAGAGAAAAGATCCCTTGCTTTTGGTGGTATAGGCACCGGTTAGAGGGAATAGATTTGGGTTTCAATTCTTTCTCTCTTGTGAAAAGAAACTGATTAATGAATTGATCACCTAAACTCTAATATTATATCCTATATATAATAGAAGAGTCATAGGTTAGTTAGGAGAACTAATTCTCCTCATATTCCCCTTAAACCGGCCCAACCCTAATCCTAAATGGATTCGGATTGCTTTGTCCAACTTGTGCTACAATGTGTGACCTCATAGGATTAATATATTTTAGTTATAGGCCCAATCAATATTGTCCTATTAATCATATTTATTCTCTAGCAAGAAAATAAGATTACCAAAATAATTAACTTTATTATCTTCATAATATTATTCCTATTTATATTTAGTAATTGTCGGGATGTCTAAGGACATATTCCTTCAATCTCCCACTTGTCCGAAGACAAGAGCGCAATGTTAAATTCCTTAAGTCACTTAATGTCAAATTTGATAACACAATGTTATTCTCAAATTTATGTTCCTTGATCGCTGAGTTCGAACTGCTCAAATGAGGATTAACTATTTAATCCTATTCCGCATGGCCATGCAATTTTTCCAGTTCTCGCTCATCAAGAGGCCCAGACACCATTCCTATTTAATAGGAGGACTTATCCACTCTGTATGACCATAACTCCCACTCAATTCTTAGCCCACCTGATCACTACCTTTATAACCTCCTTTTACGGCGCGGCGTTTAACAGTGTCAAAGTTAAACTAATTATGTCGTGGTTATTAAGATATACTCATGTCTAAGGAATCCACTAAATATAGTAGTTCGATTCTACTTTTAGAATCTAATTAGGTCAAGTCTCAATGTATCAACTATACATCCATATAATCAATTAGACATCTCTATGTCTCCATAGCCCATGGAACTGCGCTATCAATTAATTATATACTAGCCTTTTACATAAATCACTTATGTCCAAT
The DNA here is from genome assembly GCA_947648045.1 of Beta corolliflora. Classification (NCBI taxonomy): domain Eukaryota; kingdom Viridiplantae; phylum Streptophyta; class Magnoliopsida; order Caryophyllales; family Amaranthaceae; genus Beta; species Beta corolliflora. Next base: position 26,532 of record CANSZD010001369.1, read on the forward strand.
TTAGTGATTTAGACTAGGGACTTTAAATAAATTGTGATTTCCGTCCACTTTATAGGGTTCCATTATCAAAACGTTTTCGATAATCCTATTTGAAAACACAAATTATTTGGACATTTTATTTAATACTAAACCAAATAATTAAATAAGAACGAAATTTTATTGATAAACATTTCAAAGCATAATAAATGTCTTTACAATTGTAAACATGAAGTAAACAACCTAAAGCCATTCTCCCATATGCTTAAGCCCCATAGACCTAGTATGACACTCATGCTTAGGTTGAGCAAGCGGTTTAGTCAGAGGATATGCTATATTATCCTCAGTATGAACCTTGCTTACATATGTGTATCCAAAGAACAACTAACTCCTCATCTCCACCATATACCAAAAATTATCCTTAGTCCTTCGCAAGTACTTTAGGATGTTTTTGCCGCAATCCAATCAGTGCGCATCTCCCTGCATATACTCAAAGCATATGCAACATCCGGTCGAGTGCATATCATGGCATACATAATGGATCCTATCGCGTAAGCATAGGGAACATTACTCATACGCTTGACCTCATCGGGACTCGAAGGACACCGAGTCTTGCCAAGTGTTATGCCATGTTGCATGGGAATGAAACCTCTCTTGGAGTTTTCCGGCTTGAACCTTGCAAGAACCTTATCAATATAAGTTTCTTGACTAAGTCTAATCGACCTCTTCGACCTATCTCTATAGATCTTTATTCCCAATATGTACTCGGCCTCTCCTATGTCTTTCATTGAGAAACAATTTTTAAGCCATTCCTTGGTCGACTCAAGCATGGTCTTATCATTTCCAATGAGAAGTATGTCATCCACATACAAGACCAGAAAAGTAATACTACTCCCACTTAACTTCTTGTATACACAAGATTCCTCTTCATTTCTGAGAAAGCCAATTTTCTTGACTGCCTCATCAAATCTGAGGTTCCAACTCCTTGATGCTTGCTTTAGTCCATACATGGACTTCTTAAGCTTGCATACCCTCCCTGGATTTTCTAGATCTTCAAAACCTTGAGGTTGTGTCATGTACACATCCTCTTTCAAGAACCCATTCAAGAAAGCGGTTTTGACATCCATCTGCCATATTTCATAGTCATGAAAGGCAGCAATCGCAAGGATTATCCTAATGGACTTCAAGCATGGCTCTTTGGTGAGAAGGTTTCATCATAGTCAATACCATGAATTTGTTTGAAACCTTTTGCCACCAACCTTGCTTTGAAAACACTAATGTTCCCATCCTTGTTATGTTTTCAACTTGAAAATCCATTTGCATCCAATGGGTTTTACCCCATCGTGCAAATCAACCAAGTCCCATACTTGATTTTCAGACATGGAATCCATTTCAGATTTCATGGCCTCAAGCCATCTTTCGGAGTCTTGACTATCCAAAGCATCTTTGTAGCTAGTAGGCTCTTCTGATTCTAATATCGTTATTTCAGAACTTTCAGTCAAAAGGAAATCAATATATCTCTTTGACGGAATGATGGTCCTACTAGACCTACGTTGGGGAACAACAGAAGAAGTTTCTACCTCACTAGGTTGAGTGACTTCGCATGGAGTATCTCCAAGTGGGACGGTAGGAGGTACGTGAATTGAATGCACCACCTCCTGAGCATTTTCATGCCGGGCCGCCTCGATGAGGTGTTAACCTCATCCATTTGTTGCTCATCTCAAACTTCTTCGAGATATACATTTCTCCCACTTGTTTTTCCGGGAAATAAACTCCTTTTCGAGAAAGACACCATTACGAGCAACAAACACTTTGTTTTCGCTTTGGTTGTAGAAGTAGTATCCCTTAGTCTCTTTTGGGTAACCCAAAAAGACATTTATCGGATTTGGGTGAAAGCTTATCAGAAAGTAAACATTTTACATAAGCTTCACAACCCCATATCCTTAGAAAAGACAATTTTGGAACGTTTCCTGTCCGCATTTCATATGGTGTCTTTTCCACTACTTTGGATGGTGCTCTGTTAAGTGTGAACGCCGCTGTTTCAAGTGCAAATCCCCAGAATGAAATAGGAAGATCAGCAAGACTCATCATGGATCGAACCATATCAAGTAGAGTTCGATTCCTTCTTTCAGAAACGCCATTTAACTGTGGTGTTCCCGATGGAGTCCATTGTGAAAGTATTCCACAATCCTTCAAATGATCACCAAATTCTTGAGATAAATATTCACCACCACGATCGGATCGTAATGCCTTAATTTTCTTCCCAAGTTGGTTTTGTACTTCATTCTAGAATTCCTTAAATTTTTCAAAGGATTCCGACTTATGCCGCATGAGGTAAACATATCCAAATCTGCTCACATCATCGGTAAAAGTAATGAAGTAACGGTACCCTCCCCTAGCCAACGTACTCATAGGTCCACACACATCCGTATGTATGAGGGCTAAAAGGTCATTGGCCCTTTCACTTGAACCTGTGAAAGGAGACTTTGTCATTTTCCCCATCAAGCAAAACTCACAAGTATCAAATGATTCGAAATCAAATGATTTGAGAATTCCATCTTTATGAAGTTTCTCAATGCGCTTTGAGCTTATGTGGCCTAATCGACAATGCCATAGGTATGTAGGGTTTGAATCATTTGCTTTATGTTTCTTGCTGTCTATGTTATAGATGTGGGTTTCTAAGTCTAGCACATATAAACCATTTGATAACTTAGCGGAGGCATAGAACATATCATTCAAATACGCAGAACAACAATTGTTCTTTATTGTAAATGAATAACCTTCGGAATCTAAAACAGGAATCGAAATAATGTTCTTTGTGATAGCAGGAACATAATAACAATTATTAAGTTCTAAAACTAATCCTGAAGGTAAAAGTAGACTATATACTCCCACTGCCAATGTAGCAACTCGTGCTCCATTGCCAACGCGAAGATCTACTTCACCCTTTCCCAATGTTCTACTTCTTTTGAGGCCTTGCATATTACAAATAATGTGCGAACCACAAGCTGTATCAAATACCCAAGAAGCAGAAGTTGCTAAGTTAACTTCTATAACATACATATCTGAACTAGAAACTCCTTTCTTTTGATTCCAATGACCAACCTTGTTACAGGTGTAACAATAGTGCTCATCAGCAACTTTTGGTTTTGGTGTAACGATTCCCATATCCCTTTCAATTGCAATGAAACGTTTAGCATTCAATTTGTCCTTCGAAAGGACGGAGCGTAAATTACAAGTAGAATTGTTGGTGTTGATATTGTAATGATATTGTTGTTACTAGACATGATAACTACAACAAATGAATAATAAAGCAAGATTCAATCAATGTTTATCAAGAAAGCAATAATTAAACAAATTTTAATTACTACTACCCTTTATTCAAAATGAAAGTCCCTAATTGAATAAAGAAATAACCAAGATCCCCTCCCACTACAATCAAACGGACTTTGGCCCTGCCTTCAATTTATAGTAGTTGAGGTAAGTAAACACTTTACTAATTATAACTAATTATAATTCTTGGTAGACAGGTTAACAACTCTTTGTTTACTCCTATCTCTTAGCTTCAAAACCCAAAACTTTGTCTTTTGATGATTTTGTTGAGTTAAACCAAACATTAACATGTAAGTTTCAAAAACCTACCCTACTATCCCCGGAACTATGAGCAACACCCTGCTTTGGCAGAACCTATTACTCATGATCTAAGGCTTTATAGGTGTTGTTTGGGAAAGCAGTTAAACTCAATATTACTTTTGGGGACCTAAGTTTACTAATATGGTCAATTAATAGTGAACACATGGATCAATTAACCACAAAACAAACTTAGAAGCAAGCATTTAAACAAAATAAATGCAAGATTTTAATAAAGCAATAATTAAATGATCTAGTATGGCCCCTATACTTAGGAAAATAACTAATCTTCTTGAATCCTCCCTTGAATCTCCATGGATCACCATCCTTGAAACTCCTTGGATCCTCATGCTTGATTACATAATTTGAATTAAATAAATAACGAAAATTTAAAGTTACAAAAATACAAACGATTCGCAGATCGTATTTAATTTACATTCAAATTTAACGATTCGCAGATCGTATTTAATTTACATTCAAATTTAACGATTCGCAGATCGTATTTACTAACCTAATTTGGGCCATACTAGTCATATCATGCAAAATATAATATCATACATATTACATTAAACATCCACGCATTTATAATATCAAATAAAATAAACACAAACTATTTACTTGTTAACAATTAATAAGCAAATCAACTTTTCCATAATAATTATAAAACTTAACAAATTTAAGCTAGAAATCATTTAGGAAACTTTATTATTTTCATTCAATTATTTATTTAAATATGTCAATAATCATTATTATTCATACATTTGCATAACTAGGAAACTTTTGGATTTATGCTCAAGTTTGAAAAATCAGATTTTCCTTAAAACAATTTTTTTTTTTTAAATGTTGACTTTGACTAGTTGACCGTTGGAAATAACACCAGCCATAACACATGACACGCACACACATCCACAGCACAGGCCAGCAGCCCACCGGCCACTTAGCGTCGCCCACGACCTGCCGGTCAGACCCACCCGCGTTGTCGCCGCCGTCGCCAAGAAGGCCAAACTTGACCCGCCAAACAACTCGCGAGGGAGGTTCAGTTGCGCACGTCGCACGCGCCGCGCCGCGCCGACCCCGCCCTACCAGCACCACCCTTTACGCCATGTTTCCGGTACCTTTGCCAGCCACCGTGGCTCCACCGATAGTGGTGGGGCCACCCAGCCATGGTTGGCTTTCCTCTTTAATTTATGTAACAATTTACATAAAATTAAACTAATCTTTATTCAACAATTGTTTAAAGATTAAGGATTTAATTAGGGTTTTAATCATCCGAAAATTATGGCAAAAATTTTGAATTCATCAACAAATCTTAAACAAATTTTTAGGTTTGTTGAAATTAGATTTGAATGAATAATCTTTATTAAACATTAAATCTAACAAGAATTTAAAATTAGGGCAAAAACTCCAATTATATCCAAAAATTCTGAAAATTAACAATTAAATTCTGAAAAATTCGAAAATAACTTTTAGGGTGATCTACTGAATTATCTTAACAAATAAAATCAAATATTTTAATTGTTATCCTTAAATTCTATGAATAATCAAATTAAACATAAAATTTAACCAAAATTCATAAATAATATGATAAAATTCGAAAATTAGTGGAAAAATAATCAAATTATTTTCAGCCATCATATTATTCTAAATCTATGTGGGTGATGAACATTAGATTTATTTAACAAGTAAAAATCAGATCTTTTAATTGTTAACAAATTATTTCAATGATTAATCAAATTAAACATTAAATAATTTTAAATCTAACAAATATATTTATAAAATTCCGAAAATTTTAGAGTGAATTAACCAATTTATTTCGTCCATAATATAAAAAAATCGGAACTTTATAAATTATTTGAGCATCAATCACAATTAAATCAAATATTTACAATTTCCAATCAATTAATATCAAATATCAATTATGCAAATTCAAGCCATAAATAAATCCTCCCTTAATTGAATAAAAATAATAACTTTGCATACAATTACATGATCATATGAATATTATGAATTAGGCAAAACTGATACCACTGTATGAATATATAGATGCATATAGCGGAATTTCAGGAAACAATTTCCTAACATCTATCATAGGATCGCAAACATAATCAAACATATGAATCATTCAATAGGGATTAAATATGAAACCTTTGTAGCGTGATTTCCCAGTTGTATGCAAGCTTTGAAGATCCGAGAGCCCCAAGTGTTGCTCCTCTAATCAGTCCACGAGCACCAGTTGAACACCAACGTCTGCTAGAACGGAAGAGAAAAGATCCCTTGCTTTTGGTGGTATAGGCACCGGTTAGAGGGAATAGATTTGGGTTTCAATTCTTTCTCTCTTGTGAAAAGAAACTGATTAATGAATTGATCACCTAAACTCTAATATTATATCCTATATATAATAGAAGAGTCATAGGTTAGTTAGGAGAACTAATTCTCCTCATATTCCCCTTTAAACCGGCCCAACCCTAATCCTAAATGGATTCGGATTGCTTTGTCCAACTTGTGCTACAATGTGTGACCTCATAGGATTAATATATTTTAGTTATAGGCCCAATCAATATTGTCCTATTAATCATATTTATTCTCTAGCAAGAAAATAAGATTACCAAAATAATTAACTTTATTATCTTCATAATATTATTCCTATTTATATTTAGTAATTGTCGGGATGTCTAAGGACATATTCCTTCACCAATCTCCAGGCTTGATTTGCGGCCTTGCCCATACATAATTTTAATCATTACTATCTCTAATAATTCTATTTTATTAGTAAAAATTAAGAAAATATTTTTTAAAATATCACAAGCAAAACTAATAATATTGATATTATCATAGAAATTTAAGAACTAAATGGGTTGTCGTGTCCAATTTGGGTTTGAAAGTTCAATTTTAACCCAACCCATTTAATAAACGGATTGTGTCGGGTCATCCCACTTACTTAAAATAGTTGAAAATCTCAACCCAAACCCGCTAATTTCGTGTCGGGCTCGGGGCGAGTTAAAAGGTCGTGTCAATTTTTACCACCTCTATTTACCTACTAGTTTTTTAACCCGTTTGCACGGGAGGTTTTATGTAGATATGATTTGAACCCGTGCATAATACTGTTTTGTTTATTAAGGCCTGTTCTCCCCAACTTATTTTCAGTTCAGTTCAATTCAATTCAATTCAGTTCAGTTCAGTTCAATTCAGTTCAGTTCAGTTCAGTTCAGTTCCTAAATTATTATCATTACTATTAATTAGTTATAATTTAGTTTAGTTCAGTTCAGTTCAGTTCAGTTCAATTTAGTTCAGTTCAGTTCAGTTAAGTAGTCGTTCTTCTTATTCCAAATTTATTGATCGCATAATTATTAGAATCTATGCGTTTAAAGTTCAAAGAATATAAAATGTAAAATTATATTCATGATATATAAAAATCCTTTGTTATAACCTTTTAAAGTTTAAAAATCTTATAATCGTGATATATAAATTTATAAATACGTAAATAAAACAAAAAGACACATCAAAATGCATGAGAATTTTTTATTTTATAAATTTAAGATTTTAGGATGTTTCTCCTAAAATCATAGTTTGAACATCTTGTGATTTAAAGTTCTTATAATTATATCGTGTATTAAGAATATATATTTTAAAATTGGCTTATGACCCGTGCGTTCAGTGACTCATGTAGCTCATGTCATGGTAAAACATGTGACTCACTTGCATTATGTGATTTTTCATTTGGTATTCATTATGTTCTTTAGTTATTGATTATTTTTTTGTGGGAATAATAAAATAATTTCTTACCACTACTAAGAACTTAAGGTCTCACACACTCTCTCATTCTAATATATGCCTCGCTATCTTATATCATATCTATTTATTAATTAAATTAGAATATACCCACTACAACCTATAGCCTTTAGGAAAAATGGAGTATTATAGATATTATTTATTTAGTTCCATATAATATCATGATCTAAATATTACATATATTAAAATAAAGTTAGCACGTCAAGTTTAGATCCACTACTGTTTAAATATGTATAACTAGTTTTCTAAGCACGCGATGCGTGCGACGACAAATTTTTCATTGTGATATTTCGTAATATCGGGTAGTTAGTTTTACATGCAGCGACAACTCATTGTAGTAGTTTAAGTTGACAGTTTTTTCAATAAAAGGCTCTGTTTTGTTCAACTTATTAGAAGTTATTTTCAGCAAAAATAAGTTCAAATCAGTTCATATAAGCAAAAATAGCACTATATGCACGTGATGCATGCGACAGTATATTAATATTAATAGTAACATCAAAATGTGTTAAAAAAACTAACTTAAGAGTGTAATATTTATGGTGAATATTGATGAGCGTTATGATTTTTTATTTGCATTGCTGTAGTATAAAAAGTAATGTTTTCCAGAAATTTAAAGGACTATGTCGAGGTAGGACATGTTATCTTGTATTTGGTAGATAATTCAACAACTCTCCTTTTAAACAATGATCTATGTTATGTTTTTTTATTTATTTAAAATACATATACTTTATAGGCGTATTTTATGAGTAGTAGTTCAATTTAATTTCACTGGCTAATTGAGGTTTTTAGGCATACCATGGTAAGTAGTGCTTTAATAAAAAAAATTATAAATTGGTATTATCTGATGATGTATATATGTTTATCTCTTTAATTATTTATTATCCCAACTGATTGTGAACCCCAAAACAATAAAATAAAAATGAATATTTCTTAATTCTTTTATGGTTTGTTAATGCATGTTATTTGAAATTTTTATTGCAACTGAGAGTTTAGATAATAATAATCTCTGTAAATCTTTGCTTTTATAATTGTTTAAAAATTGATTTTAGTCATCAGTTTATATTTTTAATTGTGAGTTTCCTCTTTTTCCACATTTTTATGTAATTATTTTTGGTAATGTAGAACTTTCCTTATACCCATATTTGTAAATGAGGAAAGAATTAAGAAAATCTTTTCTTTATTATTTTGTGAGATTAAGGGTATATAAGTCTTTTCAAGAGGGGACACCATAGCTCCCCCCTTGGCTTATATAATAGAGATATGATTAATAGGATTTATAAATGCTTACCTAAAATAATCAACCGAATTCTATAGATTTGAAAATTTCAAGTGATAGAATAAACCTGGTTATCCTGGTTATAGTATGATCCTAACATATATTCATTGAAATCTAAAGTGTAACCTAATATACTTTCTTCTTTAATCTACCATAATTGCAGAAATGAAATATTCTAAATACCCGCTAACTTTATTTAATCTAATAGTTGCCTTTTTTCCTTCTCATTGAGATTTAAAAGACTTTCCTAGCTTCTAGGCACGTGCAAATTGCACGGAAAAATTATTTTTGCTATTCGATTATCTGTTTCACCCAAATTTCTAAAACGAATGAAAACCCATAGTAAATAGATGAAAAGCCAGTGATGGATGGAGCTAGTGACACATTGGATTAGATTTGGGTGGTGCTACATCCCATTCGAACTTACGTTATCTAAATATAAACTTATCTTATATTATCTTAACTTTTTTTATTTTCTTGAAATTACCTCATCTTATCTGAATTTATTAAACCTTAATAATTTTGTATTATTATATTAGAATTATTTGATCTCACCTTAATTTAACTTGTTCTATCTGATAGTATTTTATAATATCTGAACTTATATCATTTAAATAGAACTTACTTTAAATTTATATTATATGAAGTTATTTTTTACTTAAAATAGTTTGAATAAGCTGAATTAAACATTCCACTATTTAAATAGTACTCTTATACTACTATATCCTGTTTCAAGTAAGATTCCTTAATCTTTTGACAAAAAATAATCAAACAAAGTTAATATAATACACAATTTTTCACATGCCAACCCCAAAAAGAAAGAAGACTATAGGTTCTTAAATGTCTCGCTCAAAACAAAACTCTTTATATTCACTTTTGTCTCTTCCTCTAAACCATCCACCATAATCCACCGTTTCTCCCTCAAACCTCCATATCTTACCTTCAAAATACAACTCTTCATATTCACAAAAGTTTTGACTATCATTCAAGTGTCAACACTCCTCCAAATGCACGGGAATTTTTTTATTTTATATACTTAAGATTTTAGGATGTTTCTAAATATTAGCTCGTCATTTAAAATTTTTATAATCATATCGTGTATTTAGAAAATTTTAAAGTTGGCTTATGACCCGTACATTTAGTAACTGATGTAGTTAGTATTATGGTGGAACACGTGACCAACAATTTTATTGTAACATAATGTGAGTGGAAAAGTTTTCGCTCTGCTCATTGCTTCACTCACAAGCTTTGATTAAATCACAATTCACATCACTATTGGCACTCAATCATGCAACTACTTTGGCTCCCGCTTTACAAAGTCTCAATCACCCCCTCACTCTTGTTGTCTTACACCCCGCTATACTGCACCAGGCCCACACACTGGCCACCACCCACCATGCCATTAATTCTTATTTATCGCCATCGTGAAGCACCCAACCAAAGGGAATTGTCTTCTTTGGAACTTAATGTGGAATCTTATTCCATCTGATGGGGTGAGTGTCATTCGTAGAATAAGAACCTTATCTCCAACATTACTTTCAAATACCACCACAGCCTCAATGATGCGATTGTCAAGGTGCTTAACAACCAACCTCATGCCAGCACATCCCAGAAGTGTGGTCGTCCTGGTCGACATTCCTTAGCAGCATAATCAGTGCCCCTACCAGTTTTGTACTATGATTTGGTAATTTGGAGCATCTAATTGTGTTTAAGAATTCGGTAAAGCATATCACATGTACTCCAAAATTGCTTCTTCTTTCGAAATTGCATCTGAGCTCAAGTAAGTTATTTCTTCCCTTGGCAACAGAGACAAAACACGATCATTGACGCTCTGAGCAATCTCATTAGTTGGAGCAAGAATAACTCTCATAAGTAGGTTCGTGTAAGTGACCCGCTAGGTGAGAATAAGTGCTCTCGATTATAGCCGCAATAGGGGTCATCTCCCCCCATCTGCTAATGTTTCATCAGGAATTTCTATATCGGATTCCCCATCATTTATTTCTCCTACTTTGCCATCTCCAACATTATTCAATTAGTGGAGAAATATAATAACTGAGACCTTAAACCAAACATATATTCTCCTATATATAAGTATCACTATGGCATACAACATGATACTGCATTGAAATTATTAAATCCATGGATCTATCTTTGCCAAAGATCCTATAAATTTGATTTTTTTACTTTTGTAAAAAATTCTATTCAAGAAGTTGTCAAAAATTTATCCCTTTGTTTCTCTATTGTAATATCTAGTACTGATTATATGATTACTTAGATTGACATATCCAATATATTTCATAAAATTCATATTATAAAAATCAACAAAATATATATGGACAGCTTAATCTCTGACTTGATAAGAGAGATTTATAAAATCATGCACGATTTTACTTAAAATAATATATATTACTTAAATCTTCACCAACTTCTTCATGTTTAATTTATATTAGTTTTTTTTGTAATAATGAAAGCTGACTAATTAGCTTAAGACAAATAATTGGTGATAGTTGAATTATTTTTGCCCATATTAATCTTGTTGATTTTTATCCATTGCCATGGTATTCATTTGAGAATCTTGACATTAGGGAATTCAAGATTGGAGAAAAGGGGAAGCAGCAAGAATTGAACTTTTAGATGGTTAAAATTTGGGAAGTTGGAAAAAATAACAGAGGGAGAAAATTTGGAATTTGGAATGATTTGTTAATTTGGGAAGCTTAGGGACTAAAGTAGAAGGTAAATAAGTTGCAAGACAAATATTTAGCACTTAATACATTAACTTTTTACTTTAGATAATTTGACTTTAATTTCACCTAAACTTTGTTGCAATTTAACTTGGACCCAAAAATAGTTTTAATTTGGCCCCCCTTATAGCCTGAGCCTTAGATGGTCCCATTCCCCAACTCAGGGTGTAATACCCAATCTTTAAGCAGTTTTAACGCAAAGTTAAGTATATTTTATTAGTTTAATCATGTGATCACATTAAATTTCTTGAAAGTAGTTTAGGAAATATGAAAGTGTATATATATCTAAAACCCAAGACAAATAAATCTTTATGTTGCCACACGTACTCCCTTTCCCCACACAATCAAATGAGACAATAAACAATAAAAATGTGTGTTTCAAGACTCGAACCCATGACCTCTCATTCGTTACGCTAATGCACTAACCACTACACTACAATACTCATGTTGGTCTTTGTGTGGGAAATAATCATTTAAAAACAATATAATAATTCTATTTTTCAAGATTTCAAATGCACGTTGGTAAATAATCCGGGGCGTATCGCCCGGGACAAGAACTAGTTATTATCTAAATATAGTTGTAATATATATTGTACTTGCAACTTACTAAATTCAATTCTTTGAAGTTATAGGGTAAAGCTATATTGGATTTTATAAACCCAAATCCAATAGTATAAGTACTAAAGAGTTCAAGATCTTGTTGAAGTTTATGATGTATAACGCACAATATATGTGGAGTGCCCCACGTTGATAAAAGAAGAGAGATGAGTTCGACTTTATAAACGCAAACGCTTACTCCCTTTATTGTCATATGGTTTTAAGGTGGAACCTCTAATCCAAATTAAAAGCCATAAATTATGGTTTATCATGTTGTAAACTATCCTAAAGTTCACACATTTCCACTTGGTGGGTTATGTAGAAGAACCTAGAGTCAATTACAGTCAATTCCATAAGCATTTAGACTTGCTTGGACAATGGACACTTAAAAATTACTCTCTTCTTTCCTCTCAATTTCTTCCTCCTTGCTCTTCTGTTCCAACCCAATTCCCGCCTGCTCCGGGTCAGGCCAGCCCACTGGGACAGGCTGCGGGGCCCGTAATGGATGAGGTGGGATCGGTAATCGGTATCATGGATTGGGGTTACTTTCTATAGTAAGACTGGAAGATGGAAACGCATATCTGGTTTGTTCCTTGATTTTTCTTTTTCCTATTCCTCTGTTATTATCGACCAAGAAACAACCTAAAGGCTAAAACCAAAGGTCCAATCTTTTTCCTCATTTTCATCTCCTTTGCAATTTCATTCTTTAAAATTTGAATATGGATTAAGAAAATTAAAATTGGCGTTTGAAATGAATAGAGAAGAAAATCAGCAATATACAAATGGTATAATGTGATTCTGGTTCATTTGAAATGATTCGTTTTGTAATGGATCTCCAACTTACTTCATTTGCATTGTGATTTGTGATTTGTGGCATAAATCCTTTGGCAAGTGTAAAGGAAAGCTTTATTAAACAGGTATATTAAGATATACCTTTGTTTGATTCTAGGAACCGGATTTCAATCAAGCAATATCAATTGTAAATTTGTAATTGTAAATTTGTAATTGATATGATTCAAGATTAACATCCAATCGGCACGCAAAAGGCTACATGTGGCAGATTATGCGTGAAGGTTGATTAGAAGCTGACATTGTGGCGAAGTGAATAAGGTTGCGACACGTAGACTTATTTTTCTTGATTTATATATATAACGTGAAGAAGATGTAGAGTTTTTAAATATTTACACCCTTATTTTTGGCCGTTATTTTTGTCTGACATAAAACAACTAAAAGTTATAATATGATTTTGTCATTATCTTTGACGTTGGTTTTTAATTTATATGTCATGAAGAAACTCACTTTATCATGCAAAAACTACATCATTTCTGAACAATCCACTATATCATTTCGACACTCACTATATCATGCAAAAACTCACTATATCATGCAGAAACCACATATTTTTATATGTTAAAAGCACATGTCACGATATACTACACAACCTACATCTTCTTGCATGTTAAAATATTAAAAATAAAACCCTAATCCATAATTCATTAGCAATGTGCAAAGTTGACCGCTGACAATCTAGTATATATAACTTTGAAAATTCTAATTCTAACATGAATAAAATTTTCAATTGTAACCTAATGCAATTGTAGTAGGTTACTTTAATACGTTTGTATAGTCAATATTTTCTTTTATGTGTTACTTTAATATAAAATTTTAAATATAGTATAAATGGATCTTATTTTAAAGTACTTTTTAAACACTTTCTAATGGTACAAAAATTATAATTTTTACGAACTATACATTAAAAGTTATAATCAATTTACTATATTTAAGTTTTTCATTGTGAACCCAACTTTATTTATTCTTATCCTAAATTCTATTTGTATTTTAATCAATTTAAAACTCTATTTATATTCAAAAAAAATATGACATGACACTTAATGAGCGCGACAAATGGCATCGAATGAGGACGCCAAATGTCGGGACCTCGTGAGTTGGCTTCCTTTCTTTAGTACTCATTGTGTTTACAAATCAAATAAAAGCATCTGTCATATTGATATGAAACAATTTGTTAAATTATGAAGGATTGGTAATATTGCTACGGTATGTTGCTATGGTAAGTTGCTACGGTGCAAACCGTACCTTTGGGAAGAACTCAATGTGCAAAGCTGATTGCTAACAATCTATAACATGTAGTTCACGTAATTAGCTTAAGTAGAAATAAAATATAGGGATAAAAACTCAATGTGCAAAGTTGACCGCTGACAATTTAATATATATAACTTTGAATATTCTAATTCTAACCTGAATAGGTTTTGTAGAACAATCCTAATTCTAATTGAATCTCTTATAACAACCCTAATTCTAATTGAATCCCTAATTCCAATTGTAGTAGGTTACTTTAATACTTTAACCCGAATTCTAATTGAATAGCTCATTCTAATTGTAGTAGGTTACTTTAATACGTTAGTGTAGTCAATATTTCCTTTTATATGCTACTTTAATATAAAATTTTATAAATAGTATAAATGGATCTTATTTTAAAGTACTTTTTAAACACTTTTCAATGGTACAAAAATTATAATTTTACGAACTATATATTAAAAGTTATAATCTATTTACTATATTTAAGTTTTTCATTGTGAACCCAACTTTATTTATTCTCATCCTAAACTCTATTTGTATTTTAATCAATTTAGAACTCTATTTATATTCAAAAAAAATATGACATGACACTTAATGAGCTCGACAAATGGCGTCCAATGAGGACGCCAAATGTCGCGAAATTCTAATTCGACCGCTAATTCCAATTGCAGTAGGTTACTTTAATACGTTAGTATAGTCAATATTTCTTTTTATACGTTACTTTAATATAAAATTTTAAATATACTATAAATGGATCTTATTTTAAAGTACTTTTTAAACACTTTTCAATGATACAAAAATTATAATTTTACGTCTAATTAGGACGCCAAATGTCGCGGCCTCATGATCCGACTTTTGTACTCTACTTTATATATTAGTTATATGATAGGGAATAGAAATAGAGATAGAGAATATAGAATATAGATGATATGACATCCTAATTATTTGAGAGGAAGATGGCAAGTGGCAACATGTGACAGGCTATAATTCTTGCTCACATATTTAAATAATATACTTTCTTTATTTCTAAACAAGTGTTACATTCACTTTTTCAAGTAATCCTATGCGCCTTTTCTATCATTAATATCTTAAATTGTGCACAAGTAAAATTATAAAAAGTTGATATTGAGACAAATCGAACAATATCTGAGTTGATTATGTTTTTCTTTATATAATAGCGAGAAAATAGAGTCAAAATTAGTTGATGAATAGTGTCAATTTCCTCAACATAACACTTATTTAGAAACGGAGGAGATATTAATTTTTTGGCCCGTGCTATGCCTCTAATAAGGTCCATCGTTCTTCAATAATGGTGGAGATAGCTCCCAAGAAGTTTTCCGTTGCCTTTTGATTGCCATAGCAACTGTTAAGTTATAGCCTTTAATAATGAGGTGATTATTACCTTGAAATTATGCTCCTCTAACACCTTCACAGAGCATCATTATTACTTTGTACATTATATTGAAATCATAAACAATATCAGTGTTTCGATATCGAACAAAAGGGTACCTGATATTACCAGGCTGTTATGTATAACAATCCTTGAACCTCGCCGGTAAGATGTGCCTGCAAGATGAACTCCAAACACTGGGGTGGGATCCCTGTGGCGGAGCCTCCTACGCTCAAGTCAGTACCCAAGATAGTTAAATATCAGAGAGAAAGCAGGGTAGTTTTTAGAGAGTGGAGAAAGATCCCTTTACCTTGACCCTTAGTCCATTATTTATAATGGTGACTTATTAGGTTAAATAGAGTAAATGAGCCGCTTAGGGCCTATGGACCGTATAACGAGTCATTCCCAATAGAGGAATGATCATACTCGTATTGGGCCGGTATGGTATTGTTAATGTAATCGGGAATATAGACTGCTTTAATTGGCAACATTATTATTCCCATACAATCAGGATTATTTTTTAAGGAATCATATACATATTGAAGCAAAGTTTGTGTATAAAATGTTGGACTGATCTATATAGTACATGCATTATTCTTCCTCGTGGAACCCCTGAAATCTGCAATTGGATCACATTGTGAGGCACAAAGAAATAGCTGTCATTTGCAAATGATTCAGATTCCAAATATTTGCATACTAGGAATCCAAGATGCATAATTTGGCATCATTAGGAATTCATAAAAGTATTCTAAATATATAAACGACATTTTCAACTTCTTCAAGATTAGTACTTATTTTCCATGAGGTACATTTTTTCCCTTGTACAAAAAGTGACGGGCAATCCACCACTTAAGCTAGCAGTTAAACCAGGGGAGAAGCGTGGTGTTTGGCAATAAGAAGTATTTGCTAACTCAAAATGAAATTCTCTTAGAAGAGAAAGAACTACACATTTGATCTCCATGAGTGCCATTTCTTTGCCCAAGCAAACCCTAACTCCAGCTTGAAAAACAGGATATTTGTAAGCATTTTCATGTATGAACACCCCATCTTTGAGCCATCTTTCAGGCTTAAACTCCAAACAATCTTTACCCCATATTTCTTTCATCCTTCCCATGGCATATGGATGGTAAGTAACCCTAGTTCCTTTCGTCACTTTGGTGATCTTATCGGGAAAAACATCATTGTGTAGAGCATATTTTGAGTCAAATTGAACAGGAGGGTAAAGCCTCATACTCTCGAAAATTACTGCTTGTAGGTAGTTTAGTTCACCTAATTGATCATATGAGGAAACATGTTGCCCTTGTCCAAGAACTCTATTTGCCTCTAATAAGATGGTGGATTCAACTTGAGGGTGTTGAGCCATTAACAAAAAAATGCTTGTTAGAGCTGAGGCTACTGAATCTCGGCCTGCTAGTAAGAAACTAACAATGATGTCCCTAAGATATTGATCATTATCCTTTACACTTTTCATAAATCTTGAAAGGAGGTTGTCTTCTTCATGGATTAAAGAAGGCGAGCTTAGTTTCTTACGCCTTTGCTTGATGACTTCCATTGCTATCACATCAATTTCCTTAATGGCGTCTCTTAGATTCTTCTCTTCTCCTATTCCTAGGAACCGTTTTAGCCTCCAAGCAATCGAGCATACCTCTAGTGCTCGTTTAGCTGAGAGCGTGGTTGCTAGATCAAAAGAAGAAGAGAAGTCTTTGAAGGGACCAACAAGGTCATGTAGTGGCTCAATTTTCACACCAAAGGAGAATTTAGAGATTGTGCTAAGTGAGAATGCCCTAAAAATCTCTTGCAAGTCTACTATTTGGCCCTCCATTTTTGCATAAAGGTAGGGCAAAAGATGGTTGTCTATTTGCTCCTTCACCACCTGAAACAACACCAATTTAGAAGATCTCTATGATATATTTGACTAGCTTCTACTCGATAAAAAGGTATTGAAATATACAAATCAAGGGCCTGTTCTTTTCGGCTTAAAAACAACCGAACCGACCCGAATCGAACCGATGAACCGAATCGAACCAATTGAACCGAACCGAACCGAAATGATTGCAAGCGAACCGAACCGAATTAAATTATAACTAATAGTAATGATAATAATTTAGGAACCGAAACCGAATTGAACCGATTGGAACCGAAGCGAATCGAAAATAAGTTTGGGAGAACGAGTCCCAAGCCTTTAATTTTTTCCCTCGGGGTTTGTCCTACAAATCACGAGGTTGTAACCAAGCTCCTTGTTACTTGTTAGACGAGTTTGATTTGCATATATTCTGAAATGAAAGTATAATATATATAAAATATTTTCTCCTTTTCAAATACTTAAACAATTCTATGAGATACTTATGACCATGCCACATAGATTAATTAGTAACCTTTTCTTCGTGAAAAGTACCTATATACCACCCTACTTTTTCTCCTCTTTCTTAACATGTGTGTCAATAAGCTCGGTTGCAAGTAGAAAGAAACGAATGAGATAGGTAGACATATAACTCTAACAGGATGAATATATAAGCGACAACAGCTAGCTCCTGCCCTAACCTGGAAGGAATATGATCGGACCGAGTACCTATCGAGCTCGAGGCTCGCCATCTTCCTCTGGAATCTCCATGCATCACCATCAACGTTGAAGATTCCATGCCCTAAGAGATCACCCAAGATAGTGGAGAAGGGTTTTCCTTTAGGGTAATTGTTGAAATTGGTCTTCAACATGTACTCAACGTTCTTGGGATTGGCCGTGATTATGTTGTCTAAGACATGAATATGAATGGTCTTGGAGGGAGAGTTTTGGAGGAGATCGGTGTACCAATCACATATATTTGGAAAAATTTTGGACCAATTTGAAGTAACATAAGTATGACATATATCACACTTGCAATGAAAATATCTTCTTTTGAGTAATATAGAAGTTACCAAAATAATTAACACAATAATAAGAGAGCAAAGAAGCAAGAAAAGTAGAACAATTAAATCATACCAGCTTAAGAAAAGTTTACGTTCCATCAGTTGGAGAATACAAGAATCTTTTTTTTTGAGGGGAGGAAAGGAGAGATGTGAAAATGAAGTGGGACGAAAGAGAAAAGATTGAGAGTTAAAAATAGAGAAAAAGGAAGTAATGACAGCAAATATATGCTTTGAATTTTATAATCTAAGTGATTGGTACTGTGTACTATTGAAAAGTTCCATCAATAATCAATATATTTACTTACAATGTGATAGTGTTTTAATACTCATTACGAGCGAGATCTTAATCTTGGTTCACTACTTTAATTGATGATGGTGCCTCCACTAACATATATAAATTGATTGTCTAGCAATTTTTAAAGTTGGTTTTGGAGCACGTGGGCTAAAATATAAGTGACCATTTTGTCATCCACCAAAGATAGTACTAATAATAGCAATAGTTAAATTGCACAATCAGATAATTTCAAATAATTTTAAAACCCTCCACAATCAAATTTTATTATCAAGCTATAATCCAAAAAAAATATCCTTACTTTAATACAGGGTGGTTTTATAATGCGCGGGTACCAAAATAAATTATAGATATCGTAATTGTTCAACATCTAAACCTTTGAGTCCTGATGAATTGATGATGAACGATCTTATCCATCAACTTTTTGACTATGTAAAGAAAAATATTAGAGTTGAGATTTCTAAAATCTTGCATGAAAACGTCTCAGTCAATTACTTGACTGAAACGCCTCAACCCTAAATCTCGTCTTCTCTTTTTTGAGTGTTCTTCTTTCTCCTTCAATTCCTCTCATTCCCTCTCTCCTCCCACGTCACCTTCATATCTACTCCTTACGTCCCTTAATAGACTTTCATTTTCGCCTTTTCACGTTTGCCAATGCATATTTTATATCATTAATATCTTTAATTACATAATTATAGTAAAAATTATAGAAGTTTGATTTTCGTAGTGTATATAATGAGATGAATCAAACAAGACTCCACATGACTATATTTCTTTCTTATATATATATTGGAAAAAAATTTAGCCTTACTTATGAATAGTGCCAAAATTAGAAATAGGGAGTCTATTTAGGGACGGAGGGAGTAATTCTTTTGATTTTTCCAACACTGATTGTCATGTTATCTCGAGTGGATGATCTGATGCTTTCTTTAATATGCCTACTCTTTTGATATTAAAACGGAGATGATGCATGTGGCATTGGTGGCGGCCACCATTATCAAACGAAGCTCCATAGGTTGACTGAGGAGAAAATTGTACTCCCTCCGTCCCGGAATAGTCTTAACACTTTCCTTTTATGTTTATCCCAAATTTGTCCGAACACTTTCATTTTTGGCATGGTCCCACTATTAATATATTATTTATTTTATACTCCTTTGGCCCACACTCTACCTTTTATCAATAAAAAGTTACCCAACTTTCTCTCCTCTAATAAAAAATACCCCACCAACTCCTATCACATCTACTTTTTAAATAAAATAAATTTGATAACCACACTACAACTTATCACCTTAAAATACGTGTCCCAACAAGTGTTCAGATCTTTTTGGGACGGAGGGAGTATATTTTTATATATACATAATCATTATTCTTCTCTTGCCCATCCATTTGTCAATATTGGAATTCACAATTTATATGACAAAAAATTCGTAATATAGTGCTCTAAGATCTTGCTCATTGCCTTGCTTATCTCCGTTCCTACCCTAAAGCCTTACAAATATTTTGTTATAATCTATGGAGTATTTGGAAGGAGCGCAATGCAATTGTCTTTGCAAAGAATATGCTTAATTTCAATCGTATTTATTATAGAGCCTGACATCTGTATTTGGAATGGAATGCTCGAACTATGATGGATTTTTCGTTTACTATCTATTCTCTTCCTCCTTGCAGGTCTCACAAGTCCATTGTTGTCAGTTGGCAACCACCTCCCTCTGCCTGTTTCAAGTTACATTTTGATGGTTCATTTAGTGGCTCCTCAACTATTGTGGGTGTGGCCATCCGTGACTCTGCTGGAGAACTTGTGGCTGCTCAAGTATATCATTTTGGTCAAACCTCAGCTCTTGTAGCTGAAGCCTGAGGATTACGAAATGGGCTTCTTCTTGCCATTCATCAGCATATCCAAGATCTATATATTGAAAGAGATAACCAAGTAGTTACAAGAGTTTTACAAGGGCACTATGCTTGCCCTTGGACCATTCAAACAGTCATGGATGACATTCGTCATATGCTTCGTCAATTTAGATTCTACACTATTAAGCATATTTTTCGAGAAGCCAATCGAGTAGCGGATCTTCTATAAAAAAAAGGTCACAATAGTTCTGTTGCCTCGGTTGACATGGATGTCTCCATTGATCTTGATCTACAAAAAATTATCTTACTTGATTCGTTAGGGTTCTCCCTTAAGAGAAGGGTGTCCTAACATTACTCATGTACCAAAAAAATATCATTAAGCTCGCAAGCAGAATCATTAAAAGAGGAAGAAAGAGAGAGAGGGGGTAAGAATGAGAAGCAGAATCATGAACTGATAAGGTTTGTTCATAATTGATAAGATATATGTATGATAAAATTAGGTTAACATGTGTTTATTTCAAGCATTGATCCCTATATAAAATACTCCAAAATTTTCTAATACTCTTCACATTTTGTATTACTTTTGCATTGTTCACATATTCTATCTATTTTAAATATTATTGATGATTCACACCTAAGGGAAATATCGTCACGTGTATTGTCTCAATACATATTTTCAAAATTTTTATTTATTGATAATGAAATATACAGAAGATAAAAAAATAAAATTATTAATGTACATTATGATCAAAATGTATGCAAAAGTATTCTGGGAAATTTCTAAAATGCGAAAACATTGGGTTGCGTTCTCTCCAATATAAGATAATAGGTTTCAGGCACAATAAGTTTTAATTAGTTCCAATAAGTTTAGATATTAGCTCCAATAAATTTTAATATAATAAGTTTAGAACTAATAAGTTTGGATCACAATTTTTCATGTTATAGCTTAATTCATGCAAAAAGAACACAACCGTAAAATAACACCACTATCTGGATGAATCAAAAGTTAATGGTAAAAAAAATGGCCTACTTTTAAAAAAAAAAAGTTTCTATGGTACAACACGATATATTAAATAACTTATTTCAGGAAATATTAATGTTTATTTTAAGGGAGGTACTCTAATTAAATAAGACCAATGCTTACTTTAAATGGAATTTGATTATTATGCTCCATCATGGATTCATGGTTGTTTATGCCGATTTTGTACCAAGTACGCAAAAGGTATTGGGGAGCCAACAACAAGAATAATATACTTGAACAAATATGAAATAATTAATGACCAACAAGAATGTAAATAAAAGAATAGAAAGACAAACAATTGTTGACGCGGAAAACCCAAAGAACGGGAAAAACCGCGGGTGATTCTCTTGATCACCAACCCACTATGATGTTGACAACGTTAATATTTGTTCCACAATATAAGAGTGATACGAACGCCTATGAGAGTATTAATGGAGATTAAAGATGGAGAGAGAAAGTGTTGTGATGTGAGTTACAGTGTGTAGAGTAGAGGGATAGCTGAGAGAGAGTCCTTAATAAAAAATACATCAATTGCTTATATAGATATTTAACCCTAAAATAATCCCCCTTGGATCCGTTGCCTCCTGGCTCCTCCCCACCAAAATAGGTAGTGGCTTTGTTATCTTTAACTTCCTCCTGATTTTCCTCCAGCAGTTATACTTAATATTAATCCCAATCCCATGATTCTTGCTAACTGATACTTATTTCCTTCTCTGCCAATATGAGATTTCTAAGGCCCAACAATTGCCCCTAATTGATGACACTTGCTCAATCGCTTGGGGAAGTGGCAACAATTATATGCCCCAAGACTTCTCCAATTTTTGTATATTTGAACACGCCTCCTCCCCTTATATGGCTTCAGGCACGTTGTTTGTTCATCTCGGACGCCGACATTGTCACCAGAGAACACCATGTCGTCCGCCACCGTCGGCCGCTTACCGTGATAACTACTGTCGTCGTCATCCTTGATGACGCCAAAATCGTCAAGGAGACGTCATTGAAGGAGGCAATGGATGCTATAACTTGTTGAAATAAAAAACCAAAGTGTTAGCGTTGCATGAAGTGTTCACCGACGTCGCCAGCCTTTACAATTGGAAAACCAAAGCGAGGCTGATGAAGCAATACATGGAAGGTCAGACGGCGTCATGGACTCCAGAAGACGACGTCCATAAATTCCTTGCTGTTTTTGGAACTCTCGACGACCTGCATCCTGACGGCGTTGCTGCCGAGACGGCGACAACTGCTGAATCTGCCGCTGCTGTAGAGGACAAAGATGCCATGGAGACAAACTAGTTTTCAGTGTTAGTTTTTGTGTATAAAAGTCGTTGTATATCTTTGCTGTGTGTTATGCAAATAATGTATGTTTGTAAGTATGTATGTACGTATGTATATAACTTTTCCATCGTGACTAAAGGTTTAGTTTTGAAACTAAACGCTGTCATCCAGGATATGTCGTCAAGTGTAGGGCCCTTATGTTTGTATGAATGTGTGTACGTATGTGTGTAGGTACCTTTGATGTTTGAAACCACTTGCAGTATTAATTGCTACGAAGGGCTAAATTGCCTCTTCTAATTAATTGCGCATGGTGTTTTGTATGTTGTTGTGATGACTTCTTAAGGTGTGTGTCCCTTTGTGTATAGAAGTCATTTTGCGTTCACCGAACGCCGTCGAATCTGATGCCCCTGACTTAAAGGCTGTCGCCGTCATATTAAAGGTCGACGTCAATTATGATGTCGCCGTCGACGCTGATGTTGGCGTCAGGTGAATGTGAACATTGTGGTGTTCGGTTGTCTCGGTGTTGGCTATCGACGAATCCTCGTCCCTTATGCCTGTCTTCATATAACAAAGGTGAGAAGGTCGTTGGCGAGGCCAACGGTCCTCCGACGCTCAAGTCAATATAATATAAAAAGAAATAATGCTTAAAATACGAAGGAAATCGAATATGTTGAGAACAAAATCAAATGGAATAACTCAATTTAACTTGTTGGTTACTTACCTGTAGTGGCGTCCCTTTTGTTGTCAACATAATACGATTAAAAGTGATAAGAGTTTTTGATGGACGACGTTCCAACTTTAGGGAACGTGCTTACCCTCCTTGAGATATGAAATAATTGACGACGTCCAACTGATTGTCGCCGTCGCAGAGATTTCGTTGTCGCCGGCATCACTTTTTGGACGACGTCCAACTAGGATCATTTTTCCAGTCGTTGGCTTGATGAGTCTGACGGAGGCTATGAACTTGTTGTGGACGATCATAAGGCTTTGGACGCCACGAACTTTCTTTGTTCGGCGTCGATTTCCTGTTGTCGACGTCACATAATTCCTTTCTTGACTGCATGTCTTCCTCCAACCGGATCTGGGCCAAGGCTTTGGCTTGAGCATCCTCGAACGTTGGACAGGGATACTTGGTAAGTTCTTTGTACAAATCTGATTCTTCATCCAGTCCCCGTCGGAAAGCTTCAATCGTCGTCTTGACGTCGCAATTTGGAATCGACACCTTTTCCCTGTTAAACCTGCGAACAAATTCTTTCAAGGATTCATCAGATTTCTGCACGATTCTATGTAAATCACTAGCCTGTTTTTCCATCTTACGACTACTAGCAAACTGTAAATTAAAAATATTAATCAATTGAGCAAAGGAAGAGATAGTGCCGTTGCCAAGGTGGATGAACCACTGCAGGGCTGGTCCAGTCAACGTCGATCCGAATCCTTTGCACATGCATGCCTCGCGCGTGCTACGAGGAATTGAGATGGTGTTCATCCGTTGTTTGTATTGAGGGACGTGGTCATTTGGATCTGTAGTGCCGTCGTACATCTTCATGGTTGGGATGGAGAACCGCTTTGGAACCTCGACCATGGCAATGAAATCAACAAAAGGTGAGTCCGCATAACTGTTCGGCGTCGTTTTCTCCATAGGGCGTGGGACGCCGGGGATTCTGGCGATCATGTCTTCGAGCCGCTGAAGACGCTGCTGGATGGGATCGTCGGCGACGGAACGCGTTTGCCCCATGGCCTGGTCTCCAATGATGTCGGCGCCAGGCTCTACGTCGGCATTAGGCTCGATGTCGGCGTCTGGCTCGACGTCGGCGTCAGCATCTCCATCTGAATCATCGCCGTGGGCAGGAATGTTGTGGGCCACAGGAGTTTCGAATAAGCCTCCGTCCAGGCCAGGCATTTTGGAGATATCGCCTATGCTGCGGCGCTTAGAGCCTTTGGACTTTTGAGCAGATTTCAAGCTTTGATTCTCCATGCATGATGCGACATAGCTATTCTGCAATTCCGCCATAGCAGCCTTGACGCGGTTGAGTTCGTCTATGACTTCTTGAGTGGTTACCCAATCTCCCGCCATTGCAAACACGGAAAAAGAGAGGGCACAAACGAAATAGTAGACAAAAAGAAAGTGATGAACGATGTATAGAGATCTTGCTGAAGGCCCCACGGTGGGCGCCAAATTGTTTATGCCGATTTTGTACCAAGTACGCAAAAGGTATTGGGGAGCCAACAACAAGAACAATATACTTGAACAAATATGAAATAATTAATGACCAACAAGAATGTAAATAAAAGAATAGAAAGACAAACAATTGTTGACGCGGAAAACCCAAAGAACGGGAAAAACCGCGGGTGATTCTCTTGATCACCAATCCACTATGATGTTGACAACGTCAATATTTGTTCCACAATATAAGAGTGATACGAACGCCTATGAGAGTATTAATGGAGATTAAAGATGGAGAGAGAAAGTGTTGTGATGTGAGTTACAGTGTGTAGAGTAGAGGGATAGCTGAGAGAGAGTCCTTAATAAAAAATACATCAATTGCTTATATAGATATTTAACCCTAAAATAATCCCCCTTGGATCCGTTGCCTCCTGGCTCCTCCCCACCAAAATAGGTAGTGGCTTTGTTATCTTTAACTTCCTCCTGATTTTCCTCCAACAGTTATACTTAATATTAATCCCAATCCCATGATTCTTGCTAACTGATACTTATTTCCTTCTCTGCCAATATGAGATTTCTAAGGCCCAACAATGGTCCACTGCCTACCTGCGAAGGGTTCACCTCCAGATACACATGCTTTTATTCGTATCCGTACAGTGTGATGCTTACTAAAGTAACTCCAATACTCCATTTTCGGGGAAAGAAAGTAAAAAATTGCCATATTTTGAAGTTTGGATTATTCACTAATTGACATACTAATCCATCTGATACCAAAGATAGACACTCCAGAACCTCCCTCCTAATTGAGACCTATCTATTTGTGGGAGATTGATACATCTATCCATTGGTTAGATTATTTACTAGAAATAGACAATTAAAAAATAATAAACTTCGCTGATCTGTACTCCATTAATTATTAATGTTTATTTCTAGTGGGTAGATTACTCACTTGGGTAGACAAAGTCTTTTCCTTGTTTGCGTACCACAATTTATATAATCATAGCTAGAATTCTAGTCAATCGCTTATGACTGGTTCTAGCAAAAATGACTACACTGTTCCTGTCAAAAAAAAAAATGATTACATTGTTAAAATGCCAAATCATCCAAGAAAGAGAAATTTATAGTGAACTAAATAATTGCACGATAGTTTTTCTTTGAGTTCACCAGTTTTCAGAAAATAAAAAAATTACAATTTTTATTTACTTTCACATGCATCACGTGTATATATGGCTAGTTTTATTTATTTGAATTTATTAGACCTTATTTGAACTTATGTGAACTTATTTTGTGACTTTATCAAACCTTAGCTTATTTTTGTTTATTTTTACTACTGAACTTATTAATCCTTATTCAATTTTATATGTACTTTTTTGAACTTATATGAACTTAACCTTTTCTTATAAGAACTGAAAATAATATGAATGAGTAGAACATAAGTATTAATTATGTTTCAGATATCAAATGGTAGAATAAGACCAGTTACAACTAAATCTATCTATACTAATATATTAAAGGCGTTCTTAAACATGGAATTATACCACGTGGCCCTATCCCTTAGAGTGTTTACTTCGTATACTTCACATTACAATAAAAAAAATTAGAAAATGCATCATATAAGATTTGATCACATGACTTCAAACTTATATACTAAAGTCTTGACCATTAGACCAAGTAATGTTTGGTGTTATAATATTAAAGTAAAACATTAATAAATGAAAATTATAATTACTCGGGGAATATCCCAGGGTTAAAACTAGTCTATATATATATATATATATATATATATATATATATATATATATATATATATATATATATATATATATATATATATATATATATATCATGTTGGCACATGTACTCCCCCTTCCCCACATAACCAAATGAGACATATTAAACAATAAAAATGTGTGTTTTAAGACTCAAACTGTAACACCTCGTAATTTTCACCATTTATTTTTGGCGTTTGTTTACATTAAAATGATATTTTTCGTAAAAATAAAATAATTTATTATTAAAATTATTTTGGAACATGTTGTGAAAATGTGTATATATTTCTATATGTTGTGTATATTTATATATATATATTTTTAAAGGTTAGTTATTTATTTTAAAAGTTATATTAGTTTCGTTATTTATTTAAGCGTTTAGGATGCGGTTTTGTCGCGTAGCGTTTTTGTAACGTTGATGGACCGACTTGGTTATGAAATGTTGCATCACATGTGTCGTGTCATGCTGGCCGAAAATCAGCAATTATGGAGTGGATGATGAAGAGTTTTAGTGCTTATTAAGCTAACCTTTGGATCTCTTGTAACTCCCCATTTAATCCCTCATTAACACTCTCTTAAACCCTTCATTTTTCCTTGCCAATAAATTCTGATTTTTAATCAGAGAAATTCAGCATCATTCTCATTTAACCCACACCATTTTCAAGAAAAGGAAGAGAAAAAGACGAGAAAAATTCATCCCGGTTTTTCCTATCACACCTTCCTGAAATTTGGACAGTACGTTTAGGACATCTTGGTCTTCACTTTGACCGGAGTGATTGTGAATCGGAGCTTTCGTTCGCCGGGAATCATGGTCGGAACAGAACAGCACGAAAAGAGATTTTTCAATGTTCAAGAAGAAAACGCCTAGTGACTTGTTGCTACAATTATCGTTCGTGGAGGACTTGGATTGCACGCATATTTTTCGAATCTCTTTAGACTCAACTCTCCTCCCGACCAGGGGCGGATCTATTTGGGGTCCTGGGTGGTCTGGGACCCCCCAAATTTTTTTTTCCTTTTTCCTAAGTCAGGCATATTCAAGTAAAGCAATAAATAGAATTTCGCACGTAGATAAATACATTTACAAGCCTTTGGCACAGTGGTTCCTTCTTCCGCGTTGGTAGCTTGCTGAAGAGTCCATGGTTCGACTCCCTTTGCCACAAATGATTTTCACATTGTGAACATTTTTTGCCTCGTTACCAAATTTTCTAGTTGACTTCTTTATACTCTTTTCCCTTCCTTTTTTATTTCCATTTTTCTAGCTGACTTCTTTATACTTTTGTCTTTTACTCTTCCTCTTTTCATTTCCATTTCTTTTCTTCATAACTTATACTTCCTCCGTTTCAAAATAAGTGAAACACTTCTCTTATTTATGTGAGAGCTTTTTGAGACAAGTGTTTCACTTATTTTGGAACGGAGGAAGTATAATTGCAATCTTTTCTTTTATTTTACTTTTGTTTTTACTCTTCCTCTTTTCATTTCCATTTATTTTCTTCATTACTTATATGATTGCAACCTTTTCTTTTATTTTATGTCCAGCTTTAAGTTTCTAAGACTCTAATCATGTTTCTTATAGTACATATTTCTCATAATGACTCACTACTTTTTCAAATAATTTGAACGACTTGATTTTGTATAATACTTATATAAATATTGTGTTTTGATTGAGAATATAGAAAAAAATGATATTATCTAACATGTTGGGTTTCTTTCAAAGTATAGCTAAAAATGTACAATAGCCTCTTATAGAATATTGTAAGTTACTAATAGTAAGGTGAATGTTGTCGCTAAATGAGATTATTCTGGTAGCCCTTTTGGGCTAGGTTACTAATATTGTAAGTTACTACATATATGTTAGTTTTTTTTGAAAGGAATATATGGTTAATTATCTGAGTGATTATTCATTGGGTTTCTGGGTAGATAGAGTTCTTTTTCCTTATTTGAAGGAGCAATAACATACGGTATTATGAATATCCTTGTAATTTAAGGCCCCACCAAATTTAAAATCTCGCATCCGCCCCTTCTCCCGACGTTCCAGTTAACTAGTAGTTATCTTAGAACGCTAGAGATTAGAGTATATTTCGGTAGTAGATTATTTCGTTAGGAAATTGTTTTAATTACTCTTTATATGAAATTATTGATGAAAATTTTTGTGAGTGTTCATTATGTGTGCTGTATGTATATTATGTGCAGCAAGATAATTTTTATTTGAGTTTTCCTATTTTATTAATTAAATTGGTAATTTGTGTGTTTATAGTTTAATTATTAAATAATTAGTGAATGAGTTTGATGATTACCGAAAATATTTTTATTGGAGCATGTTATGTGTGTAGTATGGTTTTAATGCCTTATAATAATTTTTTCTTACTATTTTCGTATTTAATTAATTAAATTATCTATTTTTGCATTTTCGTGATTGTTAGTAATTAATTCGTGAATATTATATTTTAAGGCATAAAAATCTGTTTCTCTACATAATCTGTATTACTATGGGTTTATTCATGTTATGTGAATTTTTGGTAATTTTTTAGCATCTACTTTTAATTTTAAGTATTTTATTGGCTTTATTGAGTAATCTGTACATTATTGTGGAAAATTACTTTTAGAATCGGAAAATTAGAAATAAAATTTGTAATATGTTAGTAGAGCTATGATGGTTGTATTTAATCTTTTGTGAGAATTTACGGTTCGGTTTAAGTTGTTAAATAATTTTTATTGTGATTTTGTTAAGGGTTTGAGTTTATTCTTTTTATTTATTTAAGGGATTAATAATCAGGATTAAAATGAAACCTTTTACTCCCTCCGTCCTAAAATATAGTTCATGTTTTCATTTTGGGTGTCCCAAAATATAGTTCTTGGTTTCTTTATTTAGTTACACATTTTTCCGTAATTTACCTAGAAAAACCGTGTCCCCATCATTTATTTGCTTCTTGAAATTAGTTTTTGCTTTGATTATTCAACCCAAGGGTTACATTTAATGCTCTTTCGCCAATTATTCTCCATTCTCTCTCCTAAAATCATCTTTTCCCATACAACATTTATTTAAATAAACAAAAAAAAATTATAATCCCTCTTAGATTCTACTTGCCTTAATTCCTGTGAACAAATAGAATCATGAACTATATTTTGGGACGGAGGGAGTATATTCTTTGAAGGCTGATGACTTTTAAGTTACTGTGGTTATGATTGGGTGTCATAATATTTACGTTCAGTTAGTGTAAAAATGATTAATTGTGTACGTTTTGCTGAATTAATAAGTTTTGGGTTAACTGGTACTGCTATTTGGTGGCGTCTGACGCACGCAGATGCGTCAGACGCAGGGTGGTTCGTGCGCTAGACACACAGGTTGGTGCTGAGCGCACAGTTTTGTGTTGCATGATTTTCGTATGTGCTTGAATGTATGTTTTACATGGAGTTAGTGTTCTTGTATGATGTGACTCATTTAATCTGGTTGATATTGTTGGTGCTGTAAAACTCTTTAATTATCATTATTTGTGCTTAATTGTGTTCAAAGTATTTGTTGGTTGAGGTATTTGTTGTAAATTTGTATTTTACTAATTTGAGGAATTTTGAATAGATAACTATTGATGAATTGTGGGTATAAGGCGGGTGGCATCCCTTTGATGAATATTTTTGAGATGAATGATACTTTTATGATATTTATGATTGTTAAGAAGTTTATATGTGTATAACAATGGCTTCTTACATGGAGATCTCCATGAAGAAGTTTATATGAAAATGCCATATGGTGTGCCAGATCCAGAGAATCAAGTTTGCAGACTTAGAAAATCTCTCTTTATGGCTTAAAACAAGCCAGTAGACAGTGATTTGAGAAGCTACATTCAAGCTTGGTTTCTCAGGGTTTCATTCAATCTAAGAATGATTATTCCAAATTCATCAAAAAGGATTCTTCTAATATCACTATCCTAGCTGTTTATGTTGATGATATTATCATCACAGATACTAATTTGGCTACTGTTGATTCTATCAAAGCTTATCTTCATCAAAGTTTCAGCATTAAGGACCCAGGGAAGCTCAGTTAGGCCCTGTTCTTTCGGCCTTATTTCAATTCAGTTTAGTTCAGCTCATTTCAATTCAGTTTAGTTCAGTTCATTTCAGTGCAGTTATTATTATTATTATTATTATTATTATTATTATAATAATAATAATAATTATTATTATTATTATAATAATAATAATAATAATTATTATTATTGTTGTTGTTGTTGTTGTTATTGAGCACTGATGAAGGCTTCTCTTAGAAAACTAAAAGAAGGTTACGATGGAGGTGAAGAATTACACAAATTCAGCTGAAATCAATAAAGTCACCAATCAAAACCACAAAATCGATACTTTTCAACGAAGAGGTAGATTATCTCTTCGCTGCTAATCTTCTTTTGGTCCAATTTTGTTATCCGCATTTATGTTAGATCGACTGTATAAATTATTTGGTTAATTATTTAATTTGTTGAGCAAGAGTGCTCTTCCATGGGCTGTGTTAGCGTGCATTCATATCGTGTTAGCTTCATCAAGATCATCTACCAAGAATTACATGAGCACCTTAGTGTTAGTTGATAAGTGCATATTCTAACATCATTTAGTTGCATATTAGGGTGCATTTTCATGTAGCATTAGAGCATTTACATTGCATTTATATATATGCATATATAGGTCCTTTTTTATAAGCTACGATACTTTCACGGGTTGTTTGGTCTTTTGATGTAATCTCAGGTACTTTGGACTCCTATTTGAGGATATGATGATTAAGACACTTGGATGACCTTCAAAACGATATATCATGTACCCAAAACGGATTGGAAGTGAAGAAGATACACACGACTTTGTGTACTTGTGTGAAATATGACACCTCTACACTATTTTACCTATAAATTTTGACACAAGAATGATAATAAGGTAATTCTAACCGGGTTCGAATCTATACTTCAAGAGCTTTCCAACGTTATATTACATGTGCAAAACAAAGCTGTGGATCAAAAGTTATAGCTGTTCAAAGTTGAGCTGAAGCCACTGCCTCGCCCGCACGCCCGTGCGAATTTATGCTCGACCGTGCAACCTGCAATCAAAATCCACGAATGGTTTTGCCTTGCTCGCACGACCGAGCGAGATTTCGCTCGACCGTGCACGACCCTGCACGCCCGTGCGCGTAGTTGCTTGCCCGTGCAACCTGCTGTAATGTCGTATCTTCCGCGTGACCTAACTTATGTCGGTTTATATTAATCTTAGCTTATAAATAGGACTTTAAACATTATTTTGAGCAGCTTAGATATTATATCATCATTATTAGTTTATGCCTAGGGTTTTTAGAGAGAGAAGTTAGAGAGAGAAACTCGTAGATCTTCATAGTTCTTCAAGACTCCACCTTTCTTCCATTAATTCAAGTATCTCTTTTCTTCTTCTCTTCTCCTTGTTTTCTATTATAATGTTTTATTATTCTTCTATATATTTATTTATGTATTTCAATTATGCTTTCATAGTTTTATAATCTATGGTTAAGTTGAACCCTATTATGATTTAATTCATGATTATTTCTTTACATTCTCAAATTAATTGCTTAATTGTTCTTGCTTAATTGATTGTGCATATTCCAATACTAGATTAGGGATACCTAGTATTGTTATGATTCCATTGTCTTGATCACAACGGGAGTTGGGTTTTGACGGATTTGAATATTTCAATTAAGGACATGAAGTTCTCCACGAGAGTAGGTAGAATGGATTGTTAGGAAGTTAGAGTGCCGCGTTTAATGTCTTTAATTTGCATGATTCCACGGGAGTAGGCTTGAGTGCATATTAGGGAAGCCATTGATACTCGGGAGAGGTTTATGGTATTTTCTTGTGATCATTTAATCAATTAGTTTGGGGTAGGATGTATTATTGTATTAATTCATGCTAGTGGGGATACTTAACTCTAGAGTCTTTTATTTTAATTTGATATTGATTAGTATAGTTTATTCCACCATCATTGATATCAATCTCCTTAAGTCTTACCATTGTTTAAGAACTAATTATATAACAACTTTCTCTCTGTGGGATCGACCCTGACTTACCCTACTACATAGGTAGGAGGATTAGTTAGGTTATTTATTTTTGTTAGGTGCGCGACACGCCTATCATTAGTGGTTAAATATCATTGGAGCGTAAGATTCTCGAAATTATTTTATGCATTGTAATTTGTATTTTCATCTTTATAACGGTAACTTAGAATATTGGAACGACAAACATTGCAAATCTTTACAATTTCCTTATTTGCTCGATGATTTTTCTAATTTTGATTTAAGATTTGGAATTTTTTTTCTAACCTATACTACAAGGTATAAATTAAGAGCATTAAAATTCCTATATGATATTATTATCGGTTTTTTCACCATATACCCCTAACAAATTTTTTTTGCACCATACACCCTCGCAAGTTTCCAAATTCACCACATACCCTCCACTTTTCAAAAAATACATCAACTTGCCCTTATGACTAACGGTGTTAGACTTCCATTAGTCATTATGCCCTAATCCCCCCCTAACCCTAATTAACTAACATAAGGCTAAGTCAAACCTTAACCTTAACCCCCTAATCTAATACCCTAACCCTAGCCACCACCCCCTCCCCCACTCCTTACCCCCCAGCCACCCTTGCCCCACCACCCAGCCCCTCCCCCACCCTTTACCCCTAGCCACTCACGGCCCACCACCCACCCCCCTCCTCCACCTCCACCGCAGCCCCTCCTCCCCCCCCCTTCCCCGCTAGTCGCGCCGCCCCCCTCCCCTCCCCTTCCCCTGCAGCCACGTAGCCTCCCTCCCTCCCCCTTCCCTGCGGCCGTCGCGCAACCCCCTCCCCTCCCCTTTCCCTTCGCGCACCCCCGAAACCCCTCGGCGATTTTTTTTTTCATTTCGGGGGAAGGGGAGGGGGTTCTGCAGCGTTTGCGGGGAATGGGAGGGAGGGGGTTGGGCGGCATTTGCGGGGGGGGAAGGGGGAGGGGGGCGGTTGCAG
Source organism: Beta corolliflora (assembly GCA_947648045.1). Classification (NCBI taxonomy): domain Eukaryota; kingdom Viridiplantae; phylum Streptophyta; class Magnoliopsida; order Caryophyllales; family Amaranthaceae; genus Beta; species Beta corolliflora. The sequence goes on from CANSZD010001369.1 coordinate 60,303, forward strand.
GGGAAGGGGGGGAGGGGAGTGGGGGTGGGGAAAGGGGGAGGGGGCTGCGTGGGTGGGTGTGGTGGTGGTGGGAAGAGGTGGGGTGGGGGAGGGGTGGTGGGTGGGTGGTGGGGGGAGGGGGTGGGGTGGTGGGAGGGGTGGTGGGTGGGTGGCTAGGGTTAGGGTTAAGGTTAGGGTATTAGATTAGGGATTAGGGTTAAAGTAAGGTTTAGTTTAGGTTAGTTAATTAGGGTTAGAGGGGGGATTAGGGGTTAATGACTAACGGTGTTAGACTTCCGTTAGTCATAAGGGTAGGTTGATGTATTTTTTAAAACGTCAAGGGTATATGGTGAATTTGGAAACTCGAAAGGGTATATGGTGCAAAAAAAAATTGCCAGGGATATATGGTGAAAAAAACCGTATTATTATTGTACAAAAAGTTTTCATTTCAAAAGCCAGTCAAACCAAAAAATCTTACATGATTTATATACCTTCACTATCTATCCTTTATTTATTATCCTCAAATATAATCATATTGTATTATAGATTTTTTCTAATGAAATCTTGAAATTCTTAACCTATGCCACAAGGCATACATAGGTTAGAAAATATATTTTGAGAGGTAATTCATGATATAGTTTTTCGTGCACTCATTCACATCCTCAACACACGAGACAACGTAAAAGATCGAATTAGATAGAGCAAAAAAAAACACCAAAAAATTATATACTCAATTTCCATACAATTATTGAACTGACTTTCTTAAATATCATCATAGATTATTATTATTACAAGAAGCTTGGAACAAAGAATAGCAATCTCATGCTACACATCAAACTTAATTGTATCTTTCCTTACATTTATGTTATAGATTTGTATCGATCATCTTATGACAAGAAGTTGGAAATAAAAGGTAGTAATCTGATCCTACGCATCAAATCTGGATTAATCCCCTCCATCACAATAGACTCTTTCTTCCCTGTTCCGATATCAATAACCAGAAAATTGTTTTCGAAACGCGATATCATCAATATCTTGCCATTGTTGAGGACTTGGATAAACTCCAACGATGCAGCATAACGATAACCATCTATCACCGAAACACGAATCCAAGAACTCTCCACTCCATACTCCTTCATCACCCAAATTTCAAGACCGTTACTATATGTGCATATATTGGAGGCTCCAACACAAAGTAATCCATCTAACAAGCTAAAGAAGCTAACAACCATGTCGTCTCGCTGTCCGCTGTAGGGTGTAGGAAAGAACTCGAAAACCTCTGTATCGATGTCGAACCTTAAGATCGAATTTCCATAACTTGTTAGACTTAGCCAATGCAAAGAATCATTCACCAAAACCGGAGCACTTAACACATTACAAAAACTATCATGATCATCATATATACTAACCCTTCTCCAAATTTTGTTACCGCCTAATACAGTTAAGACCTCAAGAACTCGGGAATTTGTAAATATATTTCCTGTAAACCTAACCACTTTGTACTGCCCCGACTTCTGGCTATAACCCAGCCCATATATTGGATCCATTATTCCTGGTTCAAGTCGTACTTCATCATACTCAGAAGCAGTGTAACAACGACGTGTGACGGGATTTACCAAAAGCAAAGACTCGTAAAGACGACCAATAATAGTACCATCATCAATCTTGTGTATGTACCTAACAAGAAGCACACCGTTGCAAGAACACAAAACGTGCAAATTTGACATTATCATTATAGAGTCTTTGTTATAATGTGATACAAGACAATTCGTGTCGAGTTCATGAGTAAAGACAAGGGTGTTATTTTTCTTCTCGTACTCTATGAGATAGGAGGTATTGGAATTGTCATAGAAACCTATGAAAGTGCATGGAGAAGTTATATTATTATTGTGATGGCGTTGGAATAACTTAGCAAAGTGAGGGGTTTTGACAATACGGTTAAACTCGATATTAACACCAGTAATACGGCGTAATGATGAAGGACGGGAACATTGAAGGATGGTAGAAACAGGTAACCAACTTATAATTTCCATTAACATTTCTGTAGGTAGCACAGTAGGTGATTTTCTCTTTCTCTTCATCATTCTAACTAGTGGTGCCATTTCCATTAAGATTTCTGTAGGTAGCACAGTAGGAGATTTTCTCTTTCTCTTCATCATTCTAACTAGTGGCGCCATTATTATAGATTATAGTTGAAGCTCTTCTTAGTTAGGGTGAGAACTGAGAAGTTGATAATTGAGAAAGACGAGAATTAGTGTTATTTGAGTTATTATATATAGTACCCCGAGTAAACCGAACAAGAATAGGTTTAGAAAACAACGTAAGTATCCTTAACAAAATATACTCTTAACAAAAGGTTTGGGATTTAAGCAATTCCGAAACCGTGTCTACAAAAAAAATTAAGTTCTTATGTTTAGCCAAATTCTATTTGTAATAGTGGAACTAATATATAACGTTTATCTCCTATTTACTTTTTGGGTTCATCCTTTTTTGTTTCTTTCCTTGGTGGGGGTTTATATATATTGTAGGTACGGTGAAAAGTTCGAGTTGAATTTGGGTGGAGTATTTTCGGATTTGGTTTACCACAGATTTGGGTTATCGATTTAGGCTAGATAAGGTTGAGCAGGGTTAAATTAATTTATGGCGTTCTATTGAATTTTGAGTCGGGTTAGTTGGGTTCTTAGTAATTTGGGTGTTAGATTATTTTGAATTTTAGAATAGATCTAACAAATTCCTACATAGACATGTTTATCTTTTATGCTTCATACTTTATATTTCGCAAAAGTGGTGATTAACCCCCCTAAGTTTTGTCAAAAGTGAGATTAGGTCCATCAAATTTCACTTGTGGTGATTAACCCCCACAACTTTACCCAAAGGTGAGATTACACACTTATTACAATATTTAGCCATTTTCCCTTCAGTAAAGTATTTTTTTATGCCCCTCAAAAAAAATTGTATTTTTTTTTATACTAAGACCTCAAAAAAATGTATCTTAACCTGTTGTTTACTGGATCCTGCCAAACTTGGTAGCATATTGTTTCTGATGCTTCATGTGCTATATTTAGGTCAGCCAAGTAGGCCTGGAGGATTAGTTGCATTTTCTCGTGCTGCGATCACTAATTTTAGTTTACACTTCTCACTGAAATTTGCAGTGGCTTTTGTTCATCAGTCTTAAAAAATTAATTGACATTGTTAGTTAGTTAGCCAGCTCAGCTGAAGTTAGTTAGCTAGCTTCTTTCACAAGCTACAACTTTCGCTCTCTCCCTCTCCTTTCTAGTTCGTCATATATAATCATATGAGGGTGTAATAATTCAGATTGTAATTCATTTTCATTCTTTCTCTCACTAGTACAGAATTAACGATTTGCGTTGGACCTTGGACCACCATTTGCGTCGGACATGGGTCCGACGGCACAGGTCTCGACGCAAATTTAGGATACAGGATCTGCATCGGACAAGGACACGACGCAGTTGATGAGCTATTTGCGTCGAACCCTGACCAACGTGCGGCACACATGACGCCTCGTTGCATACAATAGGCATTTGCGTCTCCCATCTGCATCGCATGCTAAGCAATGTATGACGCAAATGGTCTATCATCTGCATCGCACATTGCTCAACATGCGACACAGATGGAGACACCAAGCCACAGCAGCCCATCAATCCCAGACTCATTTGCGTCGCACGTTAGTCAATGTTTGACGCAAATCAACCATTTTTTTATTTAAAAAAAGTCCATTTGCGTCGGACTTTGTCTTACATCCGACGCAAATGGGTAATTTTTGTTAAAATAAATAAATTCATGTATACAGGAATGAAATACAAGAATGGAATACAAAGTCTGAATCTATACAAAATTAAACCTAAAATACAAGAATGAAATTTCTGAATAAGATACACTGCCCAGAATTCGTGTGATACAAAATTAAAGAATGAAATATGCTTTTTTCGATTAACAGAGATTTATAAAAAAAAGTATATGAAAAAGACCTTGATCGAAGGCAGAAGAACGCATAGCAGCGAAGATAGACAACGCTAAATCGAATTGTTGCACAAAAGAGCAAGTTGATGATTTTACAACAATCAAAGACAACTGAAGAAACCTCCTTTTCCGTCATTTTTGTTGTCAGAAATCAGTTGAAGAACTTCGTAATCTTTCAAACTTGATGCTCGACCAATCAACTCATAATCTAACACTAAATTCTCGCTCGACTAATCAGGTTGAAGAGGATGACAAAGCGATGCAGCTAAAACTATTGAACCATAATCTATACAAAATTAAAGAAATTAAAAAACGAAATTAAAAAATTAAATATTCAGATCTAACATACAAAAAACGAAATTAAAAAACTGAACCTAAAAAAACTAAATCAGATCTAACATACAAGAATGAAATTGCACTAAATATATTAAAAAAAACCTAAATCACCAAAATCAAATCGAACTTCGTTCTCGTTCTTCTTCAATTCTCGTTCTTGAATTTGAGAAAATAGTAGTGAATTCGAACGTCTCCTTCAATTTGGGGAAAATGAATTAAATGTGTTGATGAATTGATTAATTGTGTTGATGCATTCGTGAATTGTGAAGGAAGACAGAGGAGAAGAACTTGTGGTATGAGAAAGAGAGAGGGAGAGAGAGAGAGAGAGAGAGAGAGAGAGAGAGAGAGAGAGAGAGAGAGAGAGAGATCATGAGTGAGTGACGGTTGCATGGGAAAAATAACTTGCGTTTGTTAGGGTTTGAAAATATAAGGGGAAGCGGGCCTCGTGGATATGTGCGTCGCATGGACTAAGAGGTGCGACGCACATCGTATACCCTGATGCAATTCATGAATAAGGCCCTGAAATACATTTGCGTTGGATGGGCCTCTAGATCCGACGCAAATCGTTGGATACAACCATTTGCATCAAATTTAACTTACCTTCGACGCAAAATTGTCTTTCATAATCTGCGTCGAACATTGATCGGGGTCCGACGCACATGTATCTCGTACCCATTTGCTTTAATTTTTTGAGTCGAATGCGGGACACATCCGACGCATATAAATTATGATTTGAGTCGGGCATCATGAATGCCCGACGCAAATGATGTATCTACGTCGTTTTACCTGTTGTACGACGCAAATCAACTTTTTTCTACTAGTGTTTCCTAAATGAGAGTTGTTTTTCTCTCTTAATATTACTGTTTGGTTCATTTTTAGTAAAGGAAGAGAAGAGAAAGGATAAAAAAACCTTTACTTCTCATGTTTGGTTTAAATTTCTCTTTACTCCCAAATTCCTCCACTTTTTTTTGGTGGAGAGGGGGAGGGAAAGTGAATTTTTTATTAAAAAGTCTTTTCGTCCAATTTCTTCCATTTCCTTTCGTTTAAATTTTTTTTTTTGAACCAAACATTGATAATTAATAAATATCCTTGCACTTCCTTTCTTTTCCTTCCAAATCCTTTCTATCAAACAAGTTGTAAGATGCTTGCTCAATATCATTTTTGGCACCGGTCGGGCTTTTTCTAGCCACTGAATATGCTTGCTCAAGACTTAATCCATCCCTAATCCAAAACCCCTGCAATCTCTCCAGATTTCACATAGCCATGATTTTACTATAATAGTGGATGCCTCCTTCTGTACTTCTAACCTCCATGCAGGTATGGGAGCTATATGTAGGAGCAAAACAGGTCAATGGATGGAAGGAATATGCGGGAATATTGTGAGCAACGATGTTAATCTTGCGGAGATCCTTGCTATTTACGAAACTTTGTTGTGGTTAAAAGCAAAACAGTGGTCAAAGTGCCTTATTCTCTCGGACTCTCTAGTTGCTGTAGATAGTATAAATTGAAGTACAAGGATCAGGGATCGATATAACAATTATACTACCATGTCCAGGGAGTTGCTGCAGGGGGAAGTTCAAATTCAGCTGCAAAAAGTGGAACGGCATCAAGTTCGAGAGGCTGACATCTTAGCTAGAACGGTTCGCCAGGGAAGTGGGGAAGTGAATGTATTTCGCCAATTTTGTATTGCCCTATGGGTGAAACTATGAATTAATCTAGAAGATATTACTTTTGAACACTTATGTTTTTGCTGTAATGATGGGATCGTAGATCCCTCTGCTAGCCAGGCTAGCTAAACTTGATTGCATAGTTATTTAAATATATTGCCCCAGTTACCCAAAAAAAACAAGCTGGAAGAGTTCTATCAATAAAATAAAGTTCATGATTCTCTTCTATTTTCTATTCAATAGTTCTGCATATCTTCATACTTAATAGTGATTTTAGTTGATTGAATCATGAAATTGTGAATCAAAGGGAGTATTAGGTTTTATGAAGAATAAAGAAACCTAAATTCTTATTTGCCACCAAGTTGCTGACTTCTTTATATCTTATTAAAGCGTTAGTCTTTTTACATCAATGAATCACAAAATTTTGCTGGAAGTTGAAAGAAGGCACATTAATATGTGCCTTTGATACCAATCTCATGACAATAAGTGTGAAAATAGATAAAGGAACAAACAAAGAATCGATCTCATTCACACATCTTACATCAATGAAAAACACAATTATAAACACTAATGAAATTTTTATACAATCACTTGTACAATTTTTATTACTCTGAAAATTATTGACCACTTTCCTTAGAAACAAGAAAGCCTTAGCTAATTAACGTTGTAGTTCTTCAAGATTAGCTTGTAAAGCTAAGATTAGAGCTTCCCAACCTGCTTGTGTAGGGTGTACTTCATCCCAAAAGAAGAAAGACTCGGGGTTTTGGCATACCTTGTACATCTTATTGCCCTTTTCATCCACACTTCCACAGGTATAATTTTGACTTATGCCAGTGCAGCATGACTTCATTGTGTTGTCAAATTTCGAATTAATTCCTGCATCAAAGAAGCAAAGTGCTTTAATTTGAGAAATTATTGCATGGTCGAATACTCACGTCTCTAATAATAATTGGTAACCAGCACTCCTCGAAATGTAAATGGGCTACCTTAGTTTATAAGATGTAGGATATTTGCAACTAAAATAAGTTTTCCTAATTTTCAAGAGTTTAACTAAATGAGGAAGTAAAAGTTGATAATTCTATATGACATGACACAATCTCAGACTTAAATGAGACTTGTGTCATAGTTAATTAAGTTTTAGCCCATTTAAAATTTACGGGTTCGCAAGACTAAATTAATTAAATGAAATGCTCAATGTCTAAACTATCAACCTCAGGACGGAATAAAACTATATATTTCTATCCTATGGGTATCTACATACCGTACGTGTTTGGATCCTTTAGAGTTCTAAAAAAATCTCTACAATATAGAGTTTGAGCAATATCAACCATTGAATAAAAAATCAATGACTCATATATTATCTTCCAAAATTCCCCTTATTTTTTCTCATCAAAATCCACCCCTTTATGTTCCCCTCCCCACTAATATGAGCCCTTGATTTTAAAATGTATGGTTCAGATATAAGTTTTTATTAAAACTCTAGAGGATCCGAATTCCACACGCACTAGATTACATGTAGACATTATTGATTCAAAATGAAATCCAACTTAGCAATGAAACATCCTTTCAATCAATCAACCTAATTAGCTAGTATACTAGTTGACCTTCATACAGAATATAAAATATAAAACTTATTTCAAAACAAAGGGAGTACTATGTATGCTACTAATTGAAATAAGTCGATATTAAGCAATGACTCACCTTGATTATTTTCTCTTTCTTGAAAGATAGAGAAAAAAGCAGTGTATAAATCAATAATGACGATCGGAGAGCCATGATCATGAGTAGTTTGATTGTTTATCCTGGTAATTGCTTGTTGTAATAAGAGATTATGGAAGACAACTGCCTGGTTGAATGTGTCATTGCATTGTTCATCTACTGCGTTTCGAGGTAGACATCCCAAAGGCTGTAACGCTGTCACTGAGATTTTCTTCACTCCTAAGTTGTAAATACGTTGAATATCCACAACTAGTTGATTAACAACTTGGGGAATGAATGTTTGAAATCCCTATTTCAAATACAAGGGTAATAGTTAGTTTACTATTTATAATGAAGTTATATATATAAATCCTAATCAACAGAAAATTGGGCAGACTCTTTAAAATTAATTGTCCTATATATCCTTTATCAATGATACGTCGTATGAGCACGCATGTTTTCATCTTTCATCTTAAAAATCAATTGTCCTATATTTTTCAAACAATTATGACATGGTTAGTTATGCATGTCATAGGAGGTTGATCGATTTGGTAATTAGAAGGCTGGTTTGATTAGATAAAGCTAAGTATTATTGTTGTCCATTTCAGATTTTGGTATTAAAAATCATAGTGTCATTTGATATACAATATTTTTAATGAACACAAAAGCTTACATGTATCAATGATTATCTTTATTTTGAAAATCTAGAGGCTATGATTTCTAAGTTTACATTTATCATTAGTTAAATTTACAAGAAAACTAAAATTGAAAACATAGTATCCCTTGTGTTTCGTGAAATTTACGTTCGTCGTACTACGCTTTTTGAACTCTCCACATGTACCCCTAAACTTTTTAAACATCACACAAAATACCCTTAAATATATCATTAGGGTTACAACGTGTATAAAAAGGTCGGGTATAACATATAATTTCGCAGAACACATGACACTACGTAGAAAAACCCTAATTTAAAACAATCAATAACTCTAATTTCCTATGAACCCAAATTATAACTATTTGATATTATGAAAGTATAAGTCGAGACGAGTCTAACAAGATCCCACATGACTATATTTTAAATTCACAAAGCACAGTCAAGTGAGAGTGTGTGAATACTAGAAAAGTCAAACGGTTTCAAATATTTTTAAACGGAGGAAGTATATATTGTAAGTTACCTGAATGGTACCACCTCGAGAAAGGTAAGCTGAGTAGTCGTTGCCAACAAGACTAACATGAGCAATAGAATTTTGTAGATCAGAATGTGTAAATAAGGAGTCTTTGTGAAGGCGTTCAAAGAAATCAATCTGGGTTGTCATGTTCGGGTACGGTGCGGGTGTATCAAATACTCCGGTCCCTCCAAATGCAAAGTTCATCCCATACTTCAAATTGTTGGGTTTGTACTTTCTAAACTTGTAAGGTACTGGGGATTTTGATCCCAAATATTTAGCTGCATAATGCCAACCAAGAACAACATAATTAGGAGGGTTAGGTTGAGCTATTCAGTTCAATTCTCGTACATATTTGTAGTAATTTGTTCACTAGTGCACAAATAATTCACACTCTCATGCATTAATTCTTTGAGATTAGAATACTGAATATATAAATGTCATGAACATAAATCTTCAAGCTTGTCTGAACTTTTGGGATGTGATAGCTTTAAGGTTGAAAGCTAGCTGACGAGACAAGCTGCCTCAAAGTGGCAAATTAAAATAAAGTACTTGTGTGGGTGCACATGGTCTTTAAAATACAGAGTAGAATATGACTATTCATAGCTTTAAGGGTTTTTCAGTAACATGATTGTAGATAGTAGATACATAGAGCCTAGAGGTGAATTTTTTTTTGGTTGTTTCTAAATTATGACTATTGATTTTATTTTTTTTTTGTTTTTTGGTCTTGAAGATATTTGTGTTTCTTTTATACCATTCGATGCTAATTAGTATTATATGTTTTACAGTGAATGGCAATATTGTCAACATTATATTTCTTTTTTTTTTTTACTGATTTTTCACCCAACTCCCCGAGTAATTCTTTTTCTCACTAAGACATTGTTTAGGCCCTAATATTAGCTAGTTAATGGTTATAATGTGTATGAGAACCATAGAATAGTAAAAGAGGTAGGTCTTTGTTAATCATAGGGAGTACAATAATTTTATATACATATTATTTTTGATAAGGTGTAAGGCGTTTTGTATGACTTTCAAGAAACTTAATTATACTCCATAGTGTTATATGAAGTCATGAACTGAGAGTCTAATAATGAGGTACAAAGCTTACGAGTAAGTCTTAACATGTTACACTATAACTTATTGTGTAACAAAACCTCATATAGATAATGGCATAAACTCTAAGGGGGCGTTTGGTTGGAAGTGGGGAAAGGGAAAGGAATCAAGTAAGGGTTAGGAAAGGAAAGGAACCCCAAACCCCCCAATTTACCCATGTGTTTGGTTAGATAAGAGAAAGGGTAACAAAGGTTGACCCTTTACCTCCTCCCCCCCTCCCCCTCCCCCTCCCCCTCTCTTTTTCTCACTTACGCCGGCACCAGGCGCCGGCCGCGACCCGACACCACATCCGGCCTAGCGTTTTCGGCGGGTGGGGGGTGTTCTCGATGGTCGGGCTAGGGTTTTCGACGGGTGGGGGGTGTTTTCGGACTGGCTAGGTTAGGGTTTTCGACTGGTGGGGGGTGTTTTCGAAGGCTTGGCCGGGGTTTTCGATTCTTTGGGGTAGTGTTTTGGAGGGCGGAGTGGGGTTGTCGGCGGGCCGGGGCACTGTTTTCGAGGGTTGGGTGGGGTTTTCGGCGGTTGGGGTGGTGTTTCCAAGGGTCGGGTGGGGTTTTCGCCGATTGGGGTGGGGTTTCGGCGGGTGGGGGGGAGGTTTCGGCCGGGGGATGTTTTCGGCGGGTGGGGGAGGTTTTCGGCGGGTGGGGGGAGGTTTCGGCCACTGGGGGAATGTTTTGGCGGGTGGGGTGGTGTTTCGGTGGGTGGGGTAGGGTTTTCGGTGGGTTGCGGGGGTCGGCGGCTCGGGTGGAGGGTGGTGGCGGCGGCTCGGATGGTCGTGGTGGTGGTCGGTAGGGTCACTGGTGGTGGGGGTGGTGGTGGTGGGGTGGTCGGTTGTGTTATGGTGTAGAGGGATTTGGGGGTATCCAAAACCTGGAAAATGGGTAATGGATCCACGGGGTAAATGGGGTAATTCTAAACCGAAAAATGGGTAAAGGGAAAGGAAAAAATCATCAACCAAACATCAAGTAAGGGAAACCTAAGTTTGGAAACCCTTTCCCTTTCTTCACACCCCTCAACCAAACGCCCCCTAAAAAAAATGACATGGACTCTACAAATAATGGCATAAATTTGATGTGATTTTACCATTTATTTCATGTCATTTGAGTTCTGTACAAAAGAAGCGGTAATTGTTGGGTGGTTATACCATAAAGTATGGTGTAACAGTTACACTATAAATTATGGTGTAACAGTTACATCCAAGAATTTGTATAAACGAAACTAAGGCCCTGTTCTTTTGGACTTATTTTCGATTCGCCCGCTTCGTTCGATTCATTTCCTACATTTCGGTTCACTTTATCCGGGTTCGACCCAAAAACGCAATATAAGCTTGGTGCACCAATAATCAGTTGAAGGTGACCAAATAATGAGAACAAAGTATATACCGAAAACTTTGGCTTTATATAGAATTCGAAACGTTATAGTACTATAGTAAATCCCAAAGACGAAATAATGATATGGGACACATAACAAAGTAACAAAATGTAACAAACTAACAATAAAGTATCAAGACACACCATCTGTAAAGATTAGCCCCACTATAAAAAAAATCTGTAAAGATGAGAAAATAATGCAAATTTTTACAGCCGTAGAGATATAATCATATGAAAAACACAAGAGGGAATCTCATCTCTCCCCTACTACAAGCTCAAACTTTGAAGAAACTGATAAAAAAAAGAAGTAAAAGAAAAATGGTTAAAGGAAGCAGAGCCACGAAAAGATGTCATTGTTTTTTTTTGGCGCTAGCTAAGATATTGTAATTCTGGAAGAAGAGAGAGGTGCAACTTATAAGGTTTTTTATTTTCTTCTTTTCTTTTTGAAAAGGTGGATCCTACTATACTTCACCGGAAAAACAAAAAGGAAAAGTGTAACTTAGCTAGAAAAAGAGAGGTGGGGATTTTAGAGAAGTCCTTTCATCCTTTGTTGACTAGCCATCATTTGTTACTAAATTGAATTGTATATCAATTTCTTATATATTCGTCCTTTTATTTGTAGTAAAAAATAGGTTTTTGATAATGAATGGAAATATGGTAATGTAAAATGTTAGACATTTTTTGTGATATATTGATAATTATGAATAATAAAAATAAAAAAAGCTAATAGGTTTGTCTACTCTAATATCACACTGATAAATTTGATATGACTGAAAATGAGCCTGGGCAACCCAATACGGAGGAGGAGAGTTCGGTCCACACACAAGCCCAAAGGAGGTTCCATACTAAAACTAATTGGCAATAGTAGGAGTAGCTCCTATAGCTTATATTGTGGAACTTTTCCTCCTCTTTCTCCAATGTGGAACTCACATGTGCACAACATATATGGGGTTCAACACACACGCATATTTAAGGAAAACCAGTTATTGACCTTGTGGATGCTTTGCCTTGTTGTATGTTTTGTATTTGGCGAGTGAATAACAAGTATTATGATCACTTCACATGTAGTGTAGTATAGAAAATGTTATTGAAATAGAGGGAAAAACGACTTATTCTATATTATGTACAAAAGTATTTCTTATCCAACATCCTGAGGTGCGACCATTATTACGCTTATTAATACATTGTAGCCTAAATACTTGATTTTCATCAAACATCAATATTACAAGCTTTACTTTTAAGGGGAAACAAATCAAAGCAATAAGATTCTAGAGGATTGGTATGCAAATTCTTTTTCGATTTAACGGTTGTATATTAAATATGGTACGACTGTGCAACCATTATTAACCAATCAAAAAAATAATTATAAAATTATTTATCTAATTCATTACCAAAACTCTTCTGTTTGTGAGAAAACTACATTTCCAAGTGTCATATGTAACCACGACAAAAAATACTTCCGAGAGTCTCTTTTATCTATGTTTAAAGTAGAGAGAGAAATCTCTCTTCTCTCTCCAACCAAACCACCCCAACCCCACCGCCCTCAAGGCACAAAGTTCCAAACCACTTGCACCATGCACCGCCAAGCAGAGTCTACAGGATCTACCAACCGTCGTCGCCGTCAACACCACCCACCTCGCTCTGGCTAAGCCACCCCTTACTCCCTCTACGTTCAAACAAGCCTTAGGAAGAGCCGACCAACAACGAGGACTGTCATTATCGGAAGCATTTGATTTCATGAATAGGGACCAGCCATTCGCAACCTCGCCACCACCAAATATGGAGGAGAAGGATTTCTTCCTTCCTTTAACAGAGGAAGAGTATGGAATGCTCAGCAAACCATGGTCAACGGCAATAATTTGTAAGCCCATGGGGAAATCCCTGTCGAAGGAATTTCTCAAACAAGAACTAAAAAAGAAATGGCAATGGCCGGGGCCTTTGGAAGCAACAATGTGAGAGAGGAAAGGGATTCTATATAATAGTTTGCCCAAATGTGGAGAAACGAATGGAAATTCTTACAGAAGGTCCATGGTTCATAATGGGAAGTCACATATGGACTCAACCATGGACACCGGGGTTCAAGCCGTCCAAAGTAATCATTTCAAAGAAGCAAGTTTGGGCACATCTTCCGGAATTACCGGTAGAACTGTTACAAAAAGATCTTCTGCTCCGACTGGGGAAATCCATTGGAGATGTATTAAAACTTGATACAAACTCTATCGAGGGAGACAAACGCAGGTACGCCTCCCTGTGTTTGTGGGTCGATGCCACTAAGAAATTGCCGGAGGGAGTGTGGATCGGAAAACTCCATCAGGAGATCGTCTATGCGACGGGGCAAGGGTACTGCAACGTGTGTCAAAACTTTGGCCACCACCCGACAAACTGCCCTAAGACTATTGTGGCAAAGTCACTGGGGACAGGGAAAGTGCCAACTCAGAAAGGAAAAGGAGAATGGAAGGAAATTCCTAAAAGGAAAGGAGAGCTGGGGAAAAAGAAAGAAGAGGAACAAATAGAGAAGCGGGATCCAGCCTTTCACAAAAAAGGGAAAGTCAATGGGGTGATGTTAAATAAAGAAGTGGATTCTGACCCAAATCCTTTCCATGTACTGGGGAAAGAAGAGGAGGCCTGCCAAGCCGCCACATCCTCCCAAACAAAAGGCAGAAAAGAAACCTCACCCAATGAGGAACAGAAAAATGGACTAGAGGAAGGCTCTATTGTCATGTCACCTTTATCTCCCACTCAAATCACGGTAACCCAAAACCCCACACAAACCCCCCCATTTCAAAACTTATCTCTCCCTCCTCAAAACATTTTATCACCCGAAATTTTAAAACCCATCTTTAACCCAGAATCATCTAAGCCAAAAGAACTCACGAAAATATCTATCCTAAAACCCAAACATGGCTCACATGCTCCCCCACCTAGCGTTCCAACACCAGGTTGTGATCGACCCGTCCTCCCCTCCGCCACTGTCCCCACCAGACACACCGCTCCCAACCCCACCGTTATCCCCGCTACACCTTCAGGTCCTGGATTACTCAGGCCCGATTTTGTTCAACAGACATGTTCGTCCCCTCCTCCTGGAAATGAATCCGGGCTTTACGGACTACGTTTTTCCCCAGGAGGAGGAGGGATTTGTGGAGGACCTACCCTTCGAAAAAATGAAGGAAATGATATGGAACCCGAGTCTTGCACCCGAGCTATCAAGGAAACTACTCATGTATCACCACGATGCAAGCGAGTTCCTTCCCCCGCACGTACCTCGGTTTCAGACACTAGACCATCTGCCAACCATCATGAAGACATTTGTGAAGTGGTTGCTACTGAAAAAGGGGGGCAACGAACAAGACGAGAGAGCCCTACTCCAAAATTTGGGCCCATGGCTGGACCCCACCCCGCTGTTACCTCACCGAAGACTCGTCGTTCGTGTGACACACGCAGCCCAGAGAGTTACGTTCTTGAGCAACACGAACGGTCTAATGGCAGCCCGGATCCGAACACCGCTCAAACAACTTCAACTCTCAGTGAGTTGGGAAGAGGGAAAAGAGAAAAGCGCCCCGCGCGAGGCCGAGATGGTGTTATGGCCACAAAGAGCATTTTGGATGTGCCCGATAACGGGGCGCGAAGTAGAAGCGTTGGGAGTTCAACACGGGGAGTTATACCAAAGCATTCTCAAAAGGCCACCCATACCTAGGAACATGTCAGTGCTATTTTGGAATGCAAGGGGGATAGCTCGGTCCTCCTTTAAAACAAATTTTCGGCATCTAATGGCCACACATGGTCCGGACATTGTTATCTTGGTTGAGACTTGGGTGAGCCGAGAGCACACGGCTAGAATTGTGGGCAAACTTCCGTTTACGGCTTGGCATTTGGTGGATCCTATAGGTTTCGCCGGTGGCATTTTACTCATGTGGAACCCGGATAGAGTGACTATCCACATCACGGGGGGAAGTGCCCAAGCGGTGCATGGACTCGTGGAGGTACGTAACCCCCCCTCTAACTTTTTACTTTCTTCCGTCTATGCTAGTCCTAATATTGAGAAACGCAGCATGTTGTGGGATGAACTTATGATTGTTGCTAGTACTGTTAATGTTCCTTGGTTAGCTGTTGGAGACTTTAATGAAATTTTGTGTCAACATGAGAAATTCGGGGGGCGACCTTTGAATCGGAAAAGAGCCGAAATTTATGCTAACGCAATGAACAAATGTAATTTAATTGATATAGGTTTTCATGGCCCTAAATTCACTTGGTCCAATAAAAGGAAGAAAAATCCTATTTTCCAACGGCTAGACCGGGGGTGGGGAAATGCAGAATGGTTCACTTCTTTCCCGAACTCGGCCCTATGGCATCTTCCGAGGATAACTTCGGATCACTGTCCTCTTCTACTATATCTTGAGAAAAAACCTACACCCATAGGAGCAAAACCGTTTAGATTTGAACCCATGTGGCTTCTTGAACCTTCCTTCCATGGTTTTGTTGAGGATGAGTGGGGTAAACTGAAAGGGGAATATACTATTAATGAGAAATTATCAACCTTGTGCCTTGCCTTGAGTGACTGGAATAAATTAACTTTTGGTAATATTTACAAAAACAAAACAAGAGTCCTTGCTCGCCTGAAAGGTACGCAACGCGAGTTAGCAGTGAGACCTAATTCCGTTTTCCTTTTCGAGCTTGAGGAAGAACTACAAAGGGAACTCATGCTTATTCTCAACCAAGAGGAGGCGCTATGGGCAGCAAAGTGTAGGACTCGAAATATCCAAGAGGGGGATAGGAATACGAGTTTTTTCCATAAGAGCGTGTTAATTGCAAGGAATGCAAGCCGGATATATAGCATTAGGGATAGTGTGGGCAATGATTTAACCGACCCTTTGGCTATATCTGAACATATTTCCAGTTTCTTTGTTAGATTGTATACAACGGAGAAAGATCACAGCCTTAGGAATGAGAGACAACACCCAACCTCAGTTACCCTAGGGGAACCGGTATCTAGTAAGGAAATTAGAGATGCATTGTTTGGTATGCACCCGAATAAGACTCCAGGGCCGGATGGGTTGCATCCCATCTTTTTTCAGAAAATGTGGGAAATTTTAGGTGAGGAGGTGTGTGACACTATCAAAACCTGGTTCCATGAGGGGTGCATTCCGGAAAGAATGTGTGAAGCCACGATTTTGTCTCATTCCGAAGCAATACCATCCTGAAACCGTTAAGCATTTGCGGCCTATTAGCTTGTGCAACACTTTGTACAAACTTCTTACTAAAGTCTTAGTCAATAGGCTTAAACCCTTCATGCCTCAGCTGATTTCGCAAAACCAAAACAGTTTTACTAAGGGTCGAGGGCCTGATATAAATTTGGTTGTGGCCTCGGAAGTCCTTCATTCCATGGCTAAAAAGAAAGGGAAAATGGGATGGTTTGCGCTGAAAATTGATTTAGAGAAAGCCTATGACCGTCTTGAGTGGAGTTTTATAAAGAAATGTCTCCAAGTGCATGGCATTGACGATCATACAATTAAGCTAATCTTAGATTGCATTTCTAAGGCATCGTCGTCCATTCTGGTAAATGGGAGGAAGGGGGAGAATTTTAAACACTCTAGGGGCCTTCGTCAAGGAGACCCCATGTCCCCGTATTTGTTTAATATGTGCCTGGAAGCTTTATCTCTTATGATAAATGAGGCGTGTGAGGCGAAACTTTGGACCCCCTTTTGGGTGGGGAGACAGAGAGTTCCGATTTCTCATCTAATGTTTGCCGATGATTTGCTTTTATTTGGAAGAGTAGACGAATCCACGGCATTCACGGTTAGGGACGTTCTAAAGAGTTTTTGTGAGAATTCGGGCCAGAAAATAAATGAAGATAAGAGCCGTTTGACCTTCTCCCTAAATACCCCTAAGGCTGATAGAGAACTTTTCCAGGACACCCTTCACATATCGGAGTCTGTTGACCTAGGGACCTATTTAGGACTTTCGCTATCCCATAAGAGACCTACCAAGGGCCAGGTGCAATTTGTAGTGGATAAAGTGAGACGGAAACTAGCTAATTGGAAAACCAAGTTTTTGTCTAAAGCTGGGAGATTATGTTTAGTGAGAGCAACCCTGTCTACTATTCCGACATATTACATGCAAGCAACTTTCTTGCCAAAATCAACCCTAAATAGTATAGACAAAATTTGCAATGATTTCTTGTGGGGGGGATAACGAGGGTAAAAAGAGAATTCACTTGGTGAATAGACAAACAACCTTCCTTCCAAAGGACAAAGGGGGGTTAGGAATTAGAAATCAATTTGCTTTGAACAGAGCCTCGATGGCTAAATTGGGGTGGAAATTGTGCCATGGGGGTAGTAGTTTAGCTAAGGAATGCATTTTCTCCAAATACGTGCACCGGGACCATATCACGAGTTTCAAGTATGGCTCCCCGGTGTGGAAAGGTATAGGGAAGGGGTGGGACCTCTTGGCTCAAAATAGCACTTGGATTTTAAGTTCTGGAGAGGGTATAAATGTATGGAATGATGAATGGTTAGACTTAGGAGTGTTGAGGAATTTTGTCATGGGCCCATTTAATAGGCAGGAAGAGAGTTTGTGTGTGGCGGACTTGTGTGTCCACGGGGAGTGGAACTTCGGGAAAATCTCGTTTCCCTTACCTGAGAACATAGAGGAACGAATTAGGGCCTTGCCAACCCCAACATCTACCCATAGACCTGACCAATTAATTTCTAAATTTGTAACCTTGAAGGGCTTCTCTCTAGCCCTAGCGTACCAAGCAAGTCTGGAAGATTTGCTAAGTGTCCCCCCACCACCAACGCTATTCACAAAGTCTGGAAATCTCCCTCCCCCCCGCGTGTGCGATTCTTTCTATGGTTAGCATGGCAAGACCGTCTCCCTCACAATAGCCTCTTGAACATTAGACAAATCATCCCTTCACCGTACTGTCCGTGCTGCCCTAATGTTCGCGAGGACAGCCTACATGTGATGCGGGACTGCACCCTCCCTACCACAGTTTGGAATTCTGTTCTCCCATCTCCTAACCTTGACCATGGCACTTTGATCTCTTGGATGAGTGGAAACATGGAGGTTGTGGCCCTTGTTGAAGGGATACCGTGGAAAAGGGTTTTCCCGTGGCTGTGCTTTGAGCTATGGAAGGCTCGCAACCTTCGCATTTTCGAAGGACTGAACACCACACACACGTATGTAATTGAGAAAGCTATGTTCCTTGCGAGAGAATATGCAGCTCTCTTTCAAACCCCACTCCTTGATCTTCCCGCACAGCCTAGACATGACTTTCATGCTCTCCACTCTGAACCCTCGCCTGATTTCATGTTACATACAGATGCTTCTTTTTCGCACGCATCTAATCCGGTGGGCTTGGGTGGGATTTTTCGAAAAAAAAATGGGCAGTGGATTAAGGGCCTTAGTAAAAAAAACCTTTGCAAACTCGCCTCTAATGGCTGAACTCTTAAGCATTAGAGAGGGACTGCAATGCGCTTTAAATGAAAATGTGTTGGATTGTATATTGTGCTCGGATAATTTGCAAGCTACTCAAATGATTCAAAGGGAGACCATGGATCTCACGGTTTACACAAATGTGGTTGATCAATGTAGGGAGCTATGCAGGGAATTCACCAGGATTAGGATCCGCCATGTACCGCGGACGAAAAATCAACTTGCGGATATACTTGCTAAGGAAGAAAGGAGTGTAGATGGAAGCATGAATGTACTTAGGATATTCCCCACCCCTCCTAATTTTTGCATAAATGCTTACATTTCGGACTGTAATAACTCTACTCTTATGTTTGATTTTATGTAAGTGTCCTTATTTCACCAAAAAAAAAAGTTGCAAGTTTGAGGTTTTATATTGACAATATTTGTGTTTCTTATTAGTTGTGTGGGGATGATGTAGAGTGAGAGACATTACAAAATGGATAGTAATACGTGGTGGATACTCTTTTGACAATACTCTTTATTCTAAACAAGCTTCTTTTCTTTTGACAGGTTAAAAAGTTTTAGTAATGAAATTATGAACATTTTGCAAATAATCACCTAACTCTCTAATATTTTATTTATTTTAAAGACCATCTTAGATATTATTGTAACAATAATGGGCATACCTTGACCTACTTCTAGATTGAGTTAGGACTTGAAAGTTGAAATACATTTTATACCGTATAGTTGTATGCAAATTTTGATTTGAACAATTCAAGTTTTTTTTATAGATATAACTACATTTATTTATTAGGTAGGTTACCCACTCCTAATACAACATAAAAAAAAATTTACGGTGAATTAGATTCTGACACATATTAAATTCTGTTAGTAGTGGATAACACAACCTACTAGGAGTAAACCAAGTTTTATCTTTTTTTTTTCTTATGGATTCATGACATCATATCACTATTAAAAAAACTCAAATGGACCCGGTGCACACTAACTTAGTGTGCACCAGGTTGGTAATTGATATTAACTTCATATAGTGATTTTTATAGAGATATAGTGAACTTATATACAATATAGTGGATTTTATTAACGGAAAACATATAGTGAGATTATATGCAATATAGTGGAGGATTTATTTTTAATGTTCTAACATGCAGCAGATGTACGTTGTGTAGTATATATATCGTGACACATGCTTTGACATATTGAAAGATGTAGTTTTTGCATGCTATAAAGAGTGTCTGAATGATATAGTGAGTTTCTGCATGATATAGTGAGTGTTTGAATGATATAGTTGATTGTTCATAAAAGTAGTTTCTGCATGGCATAGTATGTTTGTGAATGATAGAGTGAGTTTCTGAATGATATAGTAGATTGTTTAGAAATGATGTAGCATCTGCATAATATAGTATGTTTCTGAATGATATAGTGTGTTTCTGCATAATATTGTGGGTTTCTGCATGATATAAAGGGTTTCTGAATGATATAGTGGATTGTTAAAAAATGATACGTGCTTTTAGCCTGGTGCACACTAATGTTAATATGAATCGGGTCCACCTAAGTCAGATTGTATCATTATTAAGAATCCTTTTCTTAAAAACAAAAATAAGAGAAACAGTTTTACTGGAATAAAGATGTTAAGAGGCTGACTTTTTAAAGGGTATATGCATCGTCTAATTGTTCTTTGTTCAAAAATAAGTCATGTAGTTGGTGAATTCTTTCAGAATCATTGTAGCTATAAGTTGACATCTTCAAGAGTCAAGCTAATTTTTATTTATCAACAAGTACTCCTCTTAGGCTCACACCTTCAAAATTGCTACAATAATAACACCAAAGTTTAAATTTATTGTCTCTCGTTCTTTTTCTTAAAAAAGGTTAACGATATGACTTTGTGAAGGCTAATCCAAGAAGACACAATCATCCTTATTATTGTGTGATCAAAATTATTAACGTGACAACGAGATGTAGACAAATATAAAGGATAAGGAAAAAAAAATGTTCATTATTTATATTAAAATTCCATATCTAAACCTACTATACTGATCATTACATCATTGATGTTGACTGTTTGAGCAAGCTTCATTAGCCAAGTATATAATATAAGATACTCGTTATGAAGATTTGTTTTTAACAAAATATGGGAGAATATTATGAATTTAGCCAAAGAAAGTATTTAGTTTATACGTGCACTCGACATCATATATAAAAAGAGAAATACTTGTATATGACAATAAAATTACGTATTTGTCTAGTTGTCTATTACCAAGACGTGTAATAATCTCTTAATACGACGGATCTTACTCATCATTCACTTATTTGCTTAGTGATATACTCAAACTCATGTACTACTACTAGTACTTAAGAATATAAAATAAACGAATGAAAGATCAGTTGAGAGTGTGATATTGTACGCAAAAGTTAGCTAGGTACTTTTAAGCACAATATCACATTCTTAGTTACTTAGTTAGCTAGTAATAACTAAGAACTTATATTTTAATGTCACGTTTAATCAAACTACATTATAATTTTTCAATTCTTTGATTCCCAAAATCTTTATACTCCATAATATATTACAATTATTGCAATGCACTCCACGCATATATTATTTCATTGATTTCATATTTTAATTAGTAACGATTGATTAATGAAATTAATTTGTAGTTTAGAGAAAGAAAAAGGATAAATTTTGTATATGCCACTTTCGAAAATGACAATCTTTTTACAAAATACAAATTGACTACTCCTATCTTTTAAAAAATGTAAATAAAATTTAATTTGTTCAATTAGCATGAAAGTTGGAAATGGAAGGGAAAATATTTACGGCCATGCATAATTATGGTATAAAATTTCACAAAACCATTTAACTATAAGTGCTCATTCAGTAATTTTTATTTATTTTGATGAGTAAGGGTATATATATATATATATAATTATTATCAAAATAGACTCTTTTTTTTCTAGATTAAAAGAGAACTTACAATCTTCATTAAGTATATTCTTATGTAGTTGTTTGCATACTATCAAAAGGTGTTAGTTGTTTGTAGGTAAGTGGTATAAAAAATCAAGTTTACCTCATAGTTTGTCCAAAGTAAAAATAACAAACGACCAATAATAAAAAAGAAATAACTCCATAAAGCAATGAGAAAATTTGAAGGAAAAGTTTAGTGTATAATTTTAAATATATAGTAGAATCAAATATACAAAAGTAGCATAGAAACTTTACTCTCAAAAACTAACTAATTAATGAAAGAGGTGAAAAGAAAGGTACCTAGGAAATCAGTGAAGACACGACCATCAGAGAAACGGCCAGAAGGTTTCCCGGGAAAGGTGATACCATATGGTTCCTTCCATGATTGACCAATTGAAATTCTGTTATTCCCTGTGTCAGCATATGAATCTCCAAATACAAACAGCTTCTTTGTATCATGATGATGCTTATGATGATGATGATGATGATGATTATGATGATGGTGGTTCAGTGAGGAGCTTTCTGCCACCTTGATTCCTAAAGAAATAAAAGAAATAAGTATACACACATTCAAAAAATTAGAATTTTCTTTATATGAAATTGCATTGTTTTTGAGACTTAAAAGTATGAAAAATGCATACTAAAGAAGGTATATAATTATTCTTTTTTTATTATTTACTGGGTCGAGCCTCGAAGGGAACGTCCCTTTAAGGTTCAACAAAAAGTAGGACGGGATTTCAATTTATTAAACACACCAAGAGAAACTCTTATAAAAAAACTGATAATAGCGCGTTTTCTTAGTTAGAAAAATTATAAAGGACTGAACCATGAGGTTGGAGGGAGTAAAATGAAAATCGAACTTCAACCTCATGGTTCGAAGAAGAGAGCTCTACCATTGACCTCCCACGACTTTTATTATATTCTACTAATCAAAGACTATATACGAGTGATATAATTATGTACCTATGAGAAGAAAAATGGAGGAGCAAAGGAAGAAGGTGAAGAAGAGCTTTTGCGCCAGCCTCATTATAGCTATAGTAAAAGCAATGATGGATAGACTATAGTTTATATGAAGGGTGTATTGAGATGTTATGGTCGTAAAAGGGGTTTCTTTGAATCTTTGATGGCATAGGTAAAAGCTGTTTATATAGTGCTTTCTCTATCCAATAAGCCCAAGAATTTAAAACCTAAAGATAATCAGTAGGTTTATGCATTCAGACCAAGTGTAGGCGCACTTGGCTTACAAAGATATAGAAAGAGTGCTCCTATTTTGAAGTGTACGACTTTATTCCATGTTTGCCTTTCTGTGGGCCCCATATCATCATGCCTTCCTCACTTCAAATTTTTTTGTCTAGTTTATCTTCAAAATGAGGAAAAAAAAGATAATATTTGTCACAAAGAAAAATTCAAAATTAGGAGGGTTGGAGGTTCTATTTTCATTACCCACAATTTTTATTGGTTATTGCGGTATTTGTTATAAAAGTTCAATGAGATCTAGGGTGATTCAATTGTAAGAAGTAGGGAAAAGATGAGTTCGGTTATAAAATTTGACAATTACATTTTGAAATTCATGTGACAGTGAAACATAAGTAATGTTCAAACAATATGGGCCCAGTTTTAGTTTTTGAGCCCAAACACAATCTTGAAATTAATATTTATTGACCCGAATATTAAACCAAATGTCTTTAGCTTAATCCGGTTTGATCAAATACGATCCAACTTTAATGTCCAAATGGGTTTTTAACAATCTTATAATGGATATCAATTATATTGAAGTTGATAGTTCCACGATTGCACGTACGTTAACTCTATATATATTTAAAAGGCGTATCTTTCACAAGACTCCACCACATGACATTTATACTTGAAGTGACATGGCGCCATGCTATAATTGATTGGGTAAAGACGTAAAGCCATATAAAAATTAAGAGTGAAATAGTTATTAGTTACCAATACTTGAACCCAAGATCTTTAATATACCTCAATTGATACACACTTCAACCATCCCCTCAAAAAAAAAAAAACCACACTTCAACCGTCACTTCAATAAATCAAATTAATTTTTTTGCACTAACATGTTTAGTACTCATGAGAGTGGGAAAAAAGAGATAGTAAATATTAGATTGATTTTGTGACATGATTATTTTCATTTACTAATTACTACAGCAATATCTCCTTACATGTTTTAATGGTGGTAATCACCATCTCCATTGCATATCTTGACTTTCTAAACATTTAATTCTTACTTCTTACACATGACATCATATTAAAATTATAAATTTTTCTATGAGAAATTGTATTAATATTGTTTATACGCGTAACAAAATGGTATTGAGTGGAATTTTGCTCTGAAAAAATAAAAAAAGCAAGTCAAAGGAAGCACAATGCAACTCAACTACTCAATGCGTTATTTGGTGGTCCGTGGACTAAGCCCAATAACCAAGTAAAACTTTCAAGACTTAGCCGTCTTCTCCCGTCCAGAAACTAGTTATTTGGTCCAATGTTAATTTCACACTTATTATCTTAATTGTTTAAATAAATCTCGCACGTTTTTAAATGCTAAGACTGATTATTTGAATTTTTATTTTTGTTTCTCTTTATTTTCTCATCCATATTACCTATAGTTTTAGAAAGTTCAAAAAAAAAAAATTAGAAATGTTCTGAAACAGTTAAGAAAAGTTCTAAAAAAAAGCAGAGTTAAGGAAAAATAAGAAAAGTTCAGATAAAAAAAAAGATAGGATAAGCAAAAATAAGGTGAAGAGAATAGATCCTTAGTAGATAGTAATTATTTTACGTTCTTGAACAATTGGGGAACATCTTTATGGGATAAAAGAATTGATTAATTAAATTAACTATATATTTTCAAGCCTAATTGTACAATCATTAATGTAAGAAGATATAATATTTAAAGAATATCAATTTATTTTTAAAACTTCCGTTTATTTTCACTTTATAGATTCATCACTCCCTTCATCCCATAAATTAAAGATTTAAACACTTGTTGGGACACGTAGTTTAAGAAAATATATCCTCTGCTTCTTAATACTTGCATCATTTTCTGTATGCACACCATACAAGGCACTATTTTGTATCTTATAAGTTGATATTATGAAAGTATATGTATAATTAATTAATATCCTTAATATCTATATGTAAAATTTATAAAAAGCTGATATTATGAATATAATGTATGCGTTAAGATGAGTCAAATAAGATTACACTTGACTATTTTTTTGCTTATATATTTGTGAAAGAATATGAGATGAGGTTAGTTAATTAGTAGTTACTATTCAAATGATGCAAGTATTAAGAAACGAAGGAGGTATGTTATAGTGTAGTTAGAATTTTTGGTTATTGAAAAGTAGATGTAATAACAGTTGATGGAGATTTTTTTTATTGAAAAGTAGACGTGATAGGAGAAAAGAGTATTGAAAAAACTAATATAATAATGGTGGGATCATGCCAAAGATGGAAGTGTCCAAACTAATTTCGAGTAAAAAAACGTGTTTAGACTATTCTGAAAAAGAGGGAGTATTAGTTCAACTTGTCAATTTTAGATTTTTAGGTCATATTATGCCACAACTAAAATCTGGGTAGAGAAATGGTCAATTAATGGGTGGCAATGACAAGCAAGAAGAGAATTAGACATAGCTAGTGATAGGTCACTTTAATTTGTCTATCTCAATCTAACTAAATACTACCTCCATTTATAAATTAATTGTTACTGTTTTTTTAGACCGTTTCTAAATAATTGTTACACTTTCACTTTATCGTTTTATAGTAACATGTCACATCAGCTTTATACACTTTTCTACCTCATATGTCATACTACCCATTTTAATAATCCACCCAAAAAATCTATTCTACTTCTACATTATTTTCTCTCTCCTCCAATATTTTAATGATTCTTTTACATTTCTCAAAATCAAATAAGCTTTCATTGTACTTCTCTCATGTTTTTTTCAAAATTGTCTTGGTTCTTCCGCAAAAGTGAAGTGTAACAATTATTTGTAAACGGATGGAGTAAGAATGTAGATGTAGTTTCAATTTGATCTATGAACGTGAAAGATTCTGCAGTGCTCCCAGGAGTATGTACAACTAGCGCTCCCTTTCATATTTTTTGCACATTTTATATTTGCGTATTTTACATTTTCGCTTCATTTGAAGCAAAGTATGTGACGAATGTGCAAACAATATACCGAGAAAGCATGCATCTAAGAAATCTTCATGAATGTTGTTGCAGTAAATGAATATCTTCAAATCTTCAACGATGTGAGCCATTTTTGTTGGATCGCAATTTATGACGAGCAAGTTGTCATCTTGAAGAACCATTAATTTTTTTTTTTTGAATAAACCAATCTTTTAAATCCTCTTCCCAAAGCTAATTGAATACATTGTGAAGAGCTATGGGTTAGGCCCATATAGTAAATCCAAGTTGTGATAAGATCACTTTGGAAGTTCCTCCTCATCATTCATGCATCTAAATCAATAAACCATCAAAATTTAACTTTAAGGAGAAGTTAAATTCTTCGCTTATATGTTGTGCATACAATCTGTATTCCCTAAATTAGTACCTTTAACTTTATGGTGACAATTAATTCTTCACATATTATATATTGTGTACGCAATCTCTATGAAATAAGATTCACCATACACCGTGGCTGCATCTAGTCGCTTCATTTGTTCATTTGTGTTTTACCTATTATGTGATTATCTTCATTTGGATGTTTTAAATAAAGAATGAAGAAAAATAATATTACGTGTACTACGCTTCACAGACACATGCAGTGATTATGATGAAAATTCTCCAATCTCTACTCCCTAAATTGTTACCATACACTTGGTATTTGCGTTACAAGAGAAAATTTGTACTTCTTTAGCTGTATTGGGCTCCTTTTGCTTACAATCTCTTTTGTTGTTCAAGAATCAACATCCGAAAATAAGACATGTGATCATATGTATTGGCAAAAGTCCAAGGCCAAAATCAGACAGCTATATTAGGCCGCACCCCGAGCTATTTTTCACCTTTCATTCCACGTTATTCATAAGATTTTTGGGTGTTACAGTTTGTTACGTTGCTCTACACGATAAGAAGACAAAAAAATTCCGGTTTGTTTTTTTATTACTTTGGACAAATTATTTTTAAATTATATGAACTATGAAGAGTAACATTGGGATCGTAGGACCTGTAAAGAGGAGTGTTTAGACCACGGGAACAAGAGGGATGATAATATTATTAGAAAATCTAAAATAACACATGAATGACACATGAATTGAGGAGAAGAGAGAGTAGTGAATCATTGCGCATTGTATTCAATAATAAAGTAAGACTTTCTTTGTAAATAATTTATCCAGGATACAAATATTGCAAGTAATATAATATGAAACATCACAAGACTAAAAAGTTGCAAGTATTAAGAAATAGAGGCAGTACGACATTTTTATTTTTGTAAATGGATTTTCAATTTTCGCTATTTCTCTCTATATTACACAAGTTCATCTTTTTATTTATCTACCTTTCTTATCTAAAATGAGAATATGAGCAAACCAATCATAACTAACATAGTTGTTTACATAACCAGAAGTATAGGGGAGTTTGGCTTGTGTTTAATTTATCAAAGCCACTTGTAGATTTTGATTGGTTCAAACCTTTCAACCATGAGGTTGAGGATCTCATCAACCCCAAATTTGGGGTATAGTGGATCCTTTATGTCTATAGTATAAACCCCAAACTATTTATGGTTGACTACTTGACTTTGTAATTTGTGCCTTAGATTGATGACAAATTGACAATAGGTTGATGACTTTTAGGTGTAGAACTAGTATTTTGGGCCCGGGCTTTGCCCCGGGTGCTATTTTTTTCCGAATTTAATATGAATTTTTTCCTTTAACATTAAAATATTATAAAGAAAAATCAACATTTAAAAGATAGTAATATAATAATTTAGACATTTAAAGCATGATTAAAAGTTGGTTGAGATGGTAATTGTGATATGTGTAATAGTAGGATGTCACGGGTTCAAATCTTGTTGTAAGCCAATTTAGTTTTGTTAGTTGACATGACATATGTATACATTGGACAATTATAGTAGAGTAGAGAGGTGTCACGTGTCGTGTATACGTTGTCAGACACACCTTTTAACATATTAGTATAGATTGCTTCGATACCTAATTTTGTTATTTGTATAGTACTCCTACTTATCATTGCATCGTTAAGTAACCTACTAATTTTGAAATCCTTGGTATATTTTCTTGCAAGCAACAACCCTATTATATAATTAGGATTAATTTTGAGGAATTCGATCAACTTTCTCTTGGTACTTACACATCAATAATCAATCAACTACATAGCAAATTAGCAACACAGCCACACATGCCTCACTAATCTCGAAGATAAATATGATGCTTCTAGTGCATCAGCTTACTTCATCCTTTTCTAAAGTAACGTCAACATTATGTGTAACCATACGTACCAATATACACATATCATTGAGCTTATTATGATTGCATCATGTCCTTTTTTATTATACCATTATGAATGACAATAAAGAAGTTATTAGGGTGCTAATAACTAAGAATAAGCTGGATAAGAAAATGTTGTTAGGTATGTTGCTCCACTCTCGAGTGTTCATATAAATTTATTAAGATTTAAAGGGTTACAAATAACTTGCAAAAGCTTACCTCTAAACAATGCCGTCTCGGATATTTTTGAGGCTCGGAGCGAAAACTAAAAAAGGGGTACCTAAACAACGAAGACGTATCTCATAAACAATTCACTAACAAAATATTTCATGAATTTTTAAATCCAGCCTTCAAAAATAATAACCCACAAATTAAAACTTTTATATATTAAAAAGTTCACCAAAATCACAAATTACATGATAGTCACTTGAATAAATAGGAAAAAATATATTAACTTTAACTGAAGAAGTTCAGTCATAGTTATGAGAATTTAGAGAGGAGAAGTTGAGAACTAAATTAAGTGAGAAAAACCGTTGAAGGTGGGAGACTATACTTAAAAGAAAAGCATGGTTTTTTAGATTCTCCTTAAGAGGTGGAGTCCTTCAAAAAAGGGGTCCCGAGAAGTCACTTGAGGTGCTTTCCTTAACCGCTGATGCTGCCTCTAATATTAAGAAGGTTTTTTCTTTTTCATTTAAGAATGGCAAAAGATGCTCTCTTAAACACAAATCTCTCGGAAATCAACCCAGAACCTCTAAAATTAAGAAGCTTAACTTTTTCTTATAAAATAAAACTTTTTTTTTTCCTGATTTTTTTTTGCTGATAGTATGAGAAGGTTACTTATGACACCATGTATACTTTGGCCCTCTTTGGCAAACAGAGTTTAGAGTTTAGCTGTTAGAGTTTAGAGTTTGTTGTTAGAGTTTTAACTTTTTGTTCAGCAGATTTGACTGCTGATTTGACAACTTTTTTTATAAATGTGTTTGGTAACAATTAACCGATTGCTAAAAGCTTATTGCCATTTGTTTGTGTGAAATGACATTTATAGACATTTTAATACATATGTGTAGCATTATTATTAGAGGCAAAAAAGTCATTGAACATATTTTTACCTAATCCTCTAAAGAAAAAGCTCCTATTAGGAGCTTTTTCATTTTGAGAGTTTTTATTCCAAAACTCTCTCTAAAACTCTCTTTTACCAAACACCCCTTTTAGAGTTTTTCACTAGTCAAAACTCTAAAAGTTGTCCAAAACTCTCTTTTTGCTCCAAAACTCTAATTGCCAAACACCCCTTTGAAGTTTGAAATTGAAAAGGTGCATGTGCTAAGAATTGCGTTGAAGTGTTTTCCTTAGTCGTGTATTAATGTCAAAAATCTGGTTATATAAAGTACAACCTAACAAAAGGATTAGGCCTTAAGCCAATAAGCCCAAGCTATATAAAGAATATAAGAGATAAGCATATAGCCCAACTATACATAGTACATCTTTAACCCAATAGCATGTACTTTTAAAATGAAGAGGGGCATCTTTGAACAAGAAATGGAAGGAGAACTATATAAAGAGATGATGTCCTGAACTCCTTAACACTGAGTCCTCGTACATGGATGATTGGATATTGGTATCTAAAACTTTTCCAATTGGTACCATAAAATCTATCAATGGTAAGCAACGGGGTTCGGCTCGTGCTGGAACTATGCTTTTTGTTGTTGTCTCGAGGATCGAATTTGGCAAGGTACGGGATTTTCTGCTATTGGAGCTTCTAGATCAAAACGTGGTTATGCACTAGGGTGCACAATGCTCATTGTGCACCCAAAAAGAACATACTATTTATATAAAAGAACAAGAGCTTTTTTCAACAACTTTTCTACTTTAAAGAAGAACACACGACTTAAAATTAAAGAACATGTAAATCTATATTTATAAAAGAATATAGTTTCTAATGAAAAGAACATATAGCAAATGAACATCTACGCTTAAAACAAAATTCAAGGAAACAAATAACAACAATTTTTTAAAATTATAGACTCTAAAAATGATAAAACGACGTAGTTTAGAAGAGGGTGCACCATGCTCTACATGCACTTGGGTGCATGTACTTATTTGTGCTTCTAGATAGCCTTGTGTGGTTATCTTTCTAGTTCTTGTTCAATGTTTGTGTTTGTGTTTCTAGTGGTAGTTTCTAAGATTTAGTTTGGGTTTATTACTTTAGTCTTATGTGGTTATCTTAGGAATCATGAACAATTATGAAGAGTTAAAAGGGGATTTGTACTTATATCACTTTGAAGTGAGTGATTTTTTTTCTAATAGTTTGGTACAAAGGGTTTTCACCTTTTGGTATTTTTGAATATATTCGCAATTTGAAAGATGAGGGTAACAAGTTCTACAGAAAAGGTGATTTTCAGTCAGCAATTTCAGGATGTTTTCAAGCCATCATGATCTTGTTTTTTGCTCAAATTAAAGATGTTGAGGAGGAGAAGTTTGTTTTTCTTAGCTTAGCTATCTTTATTAATTTGAACTTGGCTGCATGTTTTATCAAGGAAAGGGATTTTTAGAAAGTGGGTGAGTTGTGTTCTCTAGTTTTGAGTTATGATACTACAAATGCAAAAGCTTCTTTTAGGAGAATAGTTGCAGCTTTGGAGATTAATAAACCAGATTTAGCTTTTATTGATCTTACCCAAGCTCTTAAAATTCACCCAAACAATGGAGAATTTCAACAAAAATTCAATGATTTGATGTCATTGTTAGGATGGTCTTCAAGTTTTGTTGATACTGCTATTGAAGTAGTCTGAGAGGATGAAGCGTTTAAGAATTATTCACATATTGGAGAGCAGGAGAAAGGTAGGAGAAAGGAACTCCTACCAAGGTACAAATATGGTCAATACTAAAGTAGAGGAGAATCACACCTTAATTAAGAAGGTGGCGATGAATGTTATAGCAACAGAGCACAACATTAACGATACTATGGCTCTTCCAAAACTTACAGGGTCCAATTTTCGGTTTTTTAAATCAGAAATCACAGGGTACCTATTTGCATCTCACCTCCTCAATGTACAGGGTGATTTCAGCGGGGAGAACTTTGAATCACTATGGCTCTTCCCAAAAGGATATGATTAGCATCCAAATTCTCAATCCATCACACAAGATGGATTGTTGTAAGACTACAGACTACCATACTCCAATGGAGATGAGACACTCCCCCGTTGAAGGGTATGATAAGTGCGAACAAGCTAAGCTCCAAATTTGGCCCCAAAAGATCGGGCTACAAGTATGGATTCCTAAAAGTCGTCTTTTGCCTCTCCGTTTGTAACTCCAAGTGCCTCCTTGTGCTCGCCAGCAAAGTCTACTTTACGGGTCCCTAATTATTCTACTAGAAAGATGACAATCTCTTCTCGGTCTCCCTCCAGATTCAAACGACAACATGATGTGGTAAAGAAGTCTCTCTTTTTCTAACCCTTGGTTTTGCAGGGTGTGTGTTGGCTCCAAGAGAAGTCCATCCCGTTTTAATGAGGACGTTTTCTATCCTTGCTGGAAGAAATGTTATGACCCTCCACCTCATGTTTTAGTAGCTAATCGTGTTCATGATAATGTAGTTATGCAGTGTATGCCGGTTTATTCTTTAGTTTGTATATCAAGTTTTTATTAATGCAATTTTTCGCGATGTCAAAAAAACAAAAATCAATGTAGTATAAATACACTATACCATATCAATGAGAATTGATCTTTAATACCTCATATACCCAAAAAAAATCCTCTAATATCGAGCAAAATTGCCTCCTTTTTCTTTATCTACCTCTCTACTTCTCTTCCATTGATTTACCATTTAAGGTGCCATTTTTCAAGCACTAGTAAATTAAATGTCTATATGAATCCTATCAACAAAATTGATAAGTTCCATATATATATATATATAACTCCTAATGTAACAGGTCAACAAAATTGAAATACGCGTAAGTCACAAATTTCTTAATTAAGATGTTAGTTGATGCCTTGAAACTGGGCTAAGGAAGAAGAATAACGCGAAGTTTCTTGCTCGCCGGTCGACCTGGCGAGGGCGTCCTACCGGGCGTCTGGAATGGCCCGACCGGGTAAGCTATGTTTTATTTCTTGGCGTTCTCGGCTCTCGCACCCAACCTGGCGGATTTGGGCCCTACCAAGCGGACATCGCCCTACCGGGCGGTTTGGCCCGGGCGACCGGGGGACGCATCTCTTACACGGGTTATTTGATATTTTAACTCTAGGTTTCTAAGCCGTCATTAGTGTTATTCTAGGAGACTATTGTAGGGTTTTATTAGGGTTTCCTTATGTTATAAATGGACCCTTTGTTGATCAGTTGTTTGAGACACACACTTTAGCCATTAAGAATTTCAGGACTCCTTGTATTCTCTCTGTTTTCTCCATTATAGTGAAGAAGCTCTTGAATCCCCCACCTATGGATGTAGGTCTTCAACGATGTGAGCCATTTTTGTTGGATCGCAATTTATGACGAGCAAGTTGTCATCTTGAAGAACCATTATTTTTTTTTTTTGAATAAACCAATCTTTTAAATCCTCTTTCCAAAGCTAATTGAATACATTGTGAAGAGCTTTGGGTTAGGCCCATATAGTAAATCCAAGTTGTGATAAGATCACTTTGGGAGTTTCTCGTCATCATTCGTGCATCTAAATCAATAAACCATCAAAATTTAACTTTAAGGAGAAGTTAAATTCTTCGCTTATATGTTGTGCATACAATCTCTATTCCCTAAATTAGTACCTTTATCTTTATGGTGACAATTAATTCTTCACATATTATATATTGTGTACGCTAATCTACGAAAGTATATTCACCATACTCTGGGTGTCTACTTCGCTCATTTGTTCATTTGTGCTTTATCTATTATGTGATTATGCTCATTTGGATGTTTTAAATGAGCAATGAGCAAAAAAATTGTATTACGTGTACCATGCTCATGGTACACCCAGGTGTATTATGATGAAAATTCTCCAATCTCTACTCCCTAAATTGGTACCATACACTTGGTATTTTGCGTTACAAGAGAAAATTTGTACTTCTTTAGCTGTATTGGGCCCCTTTTGTTTACAATCTCTTTCGTTGTTCAAGAATCAACATCCGAAAATAAGACATGTGATCATATGTATTGGTAAAAGTCCAAGGCCAAAACCAGACAGCTATACTGGGCCGGACCCCGAGCTATTTTTCACATTTCATTCCACGTTATTCATGAGATTTTTGGGTGTTTCAGTTTGTTACGTTGCTACAAAAAAATTCCGGTTTGGTTTTTTATTACTTTGGACAAATTATTTTTAAATTATATGAACTATGAAGAGTAACGTTGGGATCGTAGGACCAGTAAAGAGGAGTGTTTAGACCACGGGAGCAAGAGGGATGATAATATTATTAGAAAATCCAAAATAAATATCTACCGTCGTTTGTTACCACTCCACCCCATTGAAATGACACATGAATTGAGGAGAAGAGAGAGTAGTGAATCATTGCGCATTGTATTCAATAATAAAGTAAGACTTTCTTTGTAAATAATTTATTTAGGATAGAAATATTGCAAGTAATATAATATGAAACATCACAAAACTAAAAAGTTGCAAGTATTTAAGAAATGGAGGCAGTATCAATATTATCAGGATTGGGATCCTACTTTGGATCGTAAGGGTTGGTAGGATCGAATCAGTGGGATCGGATCGTAGGATCATAAGATCCTACAATGCGGTAAAATAGATATAATCATGCTAGAATATGGTGAGAATCTCATGTTAAAAATTTACACATATTAATAGTGACTTATTTCATTAGCAAATGGTGATAGTTTTTCAATACTATAAGATTGAAATAACATGCAACCAAAATCTAATAAGAGAAATATAATATGTGAAATTACTTTGTAATTTTTTTTACAATAGGATCGGATCGTAGAGTCGTAGGATCATAGAATCGTATTAAGATCTTACCATGTGATTTTTTGTGGTTGGGTAGGATCGAAAGATCCTACAAAATTAAGATCCGATGTAGGATCGAGATCGGTGAGGTCATTCCGAATCGTAGAATCGTAGGATAGTAAGATCCGGATCGGAATTTTAACAACAATGGAGAGTGCGACACTTTTATTTTTGTAAATGGATTTTCAATTCTCACTATTTCAATTTATATTACACGAGTTCGTCTTTTTATTTCTCTACCTTTCTTATCTAAAATGAGAATATGAGAAATTAAAACCAATTATAACTAATATAGTTTTTTGCATAACTAGAAATATTGGGGAGTTTGGCTTGTATTTAATTTATCAAAGCCACTTGTAGATTTTGATTGGTTCACACCTTTTAACCATGCGGTTGAGTTTCTCATCAACCCCAAAATTGGGGTATAGTGGCTTCTTTATGTTTATAGTATAAACCCTAAACTATTTATGGTTGGCTACTTGACTTTGTAATTTGTGCCTTAGATTGATGACAAATTGACAATAGGTTGATGACTTTTAGGTGTAGAATTGCTTCGATAACCTAATTAATTTGTCATTTGTATAGTACTACTTATCATTGAATCGTTAAGTAACCTACTAATTTTGAAATCCTTAGTATATTTTCTTGCAAGCAACAACCCTATAATATAATTAGGATTAATTTTGAGGAATTCAACTTTCTCTTGGTATTTCCACATCAATTATCAATTAAATAAATAGCAACACAGGCCTCACTAATCTCGAAGAGAAATATAATACTTCTAGTGCATCAATTTACTTCATCCTTTTCTAAAGTAACGTCTCATTATGTGTAATCATACGTACCGATATACACGTATCATTGAGCTTATTATGATTGCATCATGTCCTTTTTTATTATATCAATATGAATAACAATAAAGTAGTTATTAGGGTGCTAATAACTAAGAATAAGCTGAATAAGAAGACGTTGTTAGGTATATTGATCAACTCTCGAGTGTTTATTTAAATTTGTTACGGTTTAAAGGGTTACAATAACTTGCAAAAGCTTACCTCTAAACAATACCGTCTCGGATACTTTTGAGGTCCGGAGCGAAAACTAAAAAAAGGTACCTAAACAACGAAGACGTATTTCATAAACAATTCACTAACAAAATACTTCATGAATTTTTAAATTTAACCATCAAAAAAATAACCCACAAATTAAAACTTTTATATATTAAAAAGTTCACCAAAATCACGAATTACATGATAATCACTTGAATAAATAGGAAAAAATATATTAACTTTAACTGAAGAATTTTTGTTAGAGTTATGAGAATTTGGAGAGGAGATGTTGAGAACTAAATTAAGTGAGAAAAACGTTGAAGGTGAGAGAGTTTACTTAAAAGAAAAACATGGTTTTTAAGATTCTTCTTAAGAGGTGGGGTCCCTCAAAAAAGGGGTCTTGAGATGTCACTTGAGGTGCTTAATCGCCGGTGCTGCCTCTAATATTAAGATGGTTTTTTCTTTTTCATTTAAGAATGGTAAAAGATGCTCTCTTAAACCAAAATCTCTCGTAAATCCACCCAGAACCTCTAAAATTAAGAAGCTTAACTTTTTCATATAAAATAAAACTTCTTTTTTTCCTGGTAGTATGAGAAGGTTACTTATGACAACATGTATACTTTGAAATTGAACAGGTGCATGTGCTAAGAATTGGGTTGAAGTGTTTTCCTTAGTCGTGTATTACTGTCAAAAATCTGGTTATATAAAGTACAACCTAACAAAAGGATTAGGCCTTAAGCCAATAAGCCCAAGCTATATAAAGAATATAAGAGATAATCATATAGCCCAACTATACATAGTACATCTTTAACCCAATATCATGTACATTTAAAATGAAGAGGGGCATCTTTGAACAAGAAATGAAAGGAGAACTATATAAAGAGATGATGTCCTGAACTCCATAACATTGAGTCCTCGTACATGGATGATTGGATATTGGTATCTAAAACATTTCCAATTGGTACCATAAAATCTATCAATGGTAAGCAACGGGGTTCGGCTCATGCTGGAACTATGATTTTTGCTGTTGTCTCGAGGATCGATTTTGGCATGGTGCGGGATTTTCTGCTATTGGAGCTTCTAGATAGCGTTGTGTGGTTATCTTTCTAGTTCTTGTTCAATGTTTGCGTTTGTGTTTCTAGTGGTAGTTTTTAAGGTTTTATTTTGGATTTAGTACTTTAGTCTTGTGTGGTTATCTTAGGAATCATGAACAATTATGATGAGTTGAAACACGATTTGTGCTTAAATCACTTTGAAGTGAGTGATTTTCCTTCTAATAGTTTGGTACAAAGGGTTTTTCACCTGGATAATCCTTTAGTATTTTTGAGTATGTCCGAAGTTTGAAAGATGAGGGCAACATGTTTTACAGAAAAGGTAATTTTCAGTCAGCAATTTCAGGATGTTTCCAAGCCATCAAGATCTTGTTTTTTGCTCAAATTAAAGATGAGGAGAAGTATGTTTTTCTTAGCTTAGCTATCTCTATTAACTTGAACTTGGCTGCATGTTTTATCAATGAAAGGGATATTCAAAAAGTGGGTGAGTTGTGTTCTCTAGTTTTCAATTATGATACTACAAATGCAAAAGCTTATTTTAGGAGAGCAGTTGCAGCTTTGGAAATAAATAAACCAGATTTAGCTTTTATTGATCTTACCTAAGCTCTTAAAATTCACCCAAACAATGGAGAATTTCAACAAAAATTCAATGATAATGTAATGTCATTGTTAGGATGGTCTTCAAGTTTTGTTGATATTGCTATTGAAGTAGTCCGAGAGTATGAAGCGTTTAAGAATTATTCACATATTAGAGAGAAGGAGAAATGTAGGAGAAAGGAACTCCTACCAAGGTACAAATATCATCAATACTAAAGTAGAGCAGAATCACACCTTAACTAAGAAGGTGGCAATGAATGTTGCAGCAACAGAGCACAACATTAAAGATACTAGTTCAGTCTTGGAGTTCAATTCAGGAAAAAAAATATATCAAAACTTGCAGAGTTCTTTCGGTTTTTAAATCGAAAATTGTAGGGTACCTATTTGCATCTCACCTCCTCAATGTACAGGGTGATTTCAGCAGGGAGAACTTTGAATCACTATGGCTCTTCCGATCCGAAAAGCATATGATTAGCATTCGAATTCTCAATCCATCACAGAATATGGATTGTTGTACAACTACAGATTACCATACTCCAATAGAGACGAGACACTTCCCCCGTTAAAGGGCATGATAAGTGCGAACAAGCTCCAAGTTTGGCCCCGGATGATCGCTACAAGTATGGATTTCCAAAAGTCGTCTTGTGACTCCCGTTTTGTAACTCCAAGTGCCTCCTTCTGCTCGCCAACAAATTCTACTTTACGAGTCCCCAATTATTCTACCAGAAAGATGACAATCCTTTTTCGGTCTCCCTCCAGATTCAAACGACAACCTGATGTAGTAAAGTGTAGAAGTCCCTCTTTTTCTAACCCTTGATTTTGCAGGGTGTGTGTTGGCTTCAAGAGAACTCCATCTTGTTTTACTGAGGACGTTTGCTACCCTTGCTGGAAGAAATGTTAGAGCATCACCAATGGGTTGGTTGGTCTTTGTTAGTCCATAAGTTTTTGTCATTCTCTCTCCTTCCCTCCTTCTTACACCTCACATCCCACTAAACTCCCACCAACTCATCTTTTTTTCCTCACAATTGGTGGGCTAGTCTTACTTGGTTTTTCCATTTCTCTCTCCTACTTTTACCATACCCTACCATATACTCTCTCTCCTACCCAATGTTTATTTTTATATGAAATAGATGATTTGAATTAATAAAAGCTAATTAGATTACGTTAAATTAAATTACGTTAAAAGCTAATTAGCTTACGTTAAATTAAATTAGCGTTAACTTGACATTATAGTAACTATGTGCTAATTGCTTACGTTAAGCCTGAGGAATAAGATTATTTTGGGAGTAACGATTATTTCAGTAATTTGGATTTTGTTGGTGATTTTGGGAGGAAGGATGAGTTATTAGGATTATTTGAATCCATAATATTGGCTTAATATAAATAATTTTAGGTAGGAGAGAGTAATTAGAAAGAAAAGTTGGGTAGGAATAAATATAGTAAAATATATGAAATTTGGGCTCAATTTATAGATAAAAATATTTTATAGCCATTATTCTAATTTTTTTATTATTACTATAAGCTGATTTTTTTACATTAACATTACAATATTTTGTAGCATAGAAATATTACTGTTAAATCACCCAAAAGAAAACTAGCAGCATTTAATCCCGCCTTTACACGTGGCAGCAGGGGACTTGCTGATCAGTGGCAGCATTTAATCCTTGTCTTTACTCGTGACAACAAGTTGCTGCTTTTTGTTGTGAAACACGCAACTTTAGAGCACCAATTCAGTTTCCTTCCCCCTTTCAGTGTTAAATGACGCGTTTCAGCAAATAAAAGAACAAAAAAAAAAATATTGGGCCAACTTTCTTCGACACGCGGCAATATACTACTCGTCCTATGCACGCCATCCGAGGTGCATCTGGTCTGGAAGTCTAGACCAACCATCTCCAACGGCCAATTGCCCCAATAGTAAAACCAAGTAAAGCTAGTTTTACTTTCTCCTAGACCAACTAAAAACCCACCCATTGCACATGCTCTTATGCCTCTTCCCCTCATGTTTTAGTAGCTATCGTGTTCATGACAATGTAATTATGCAGTGTCAGTTTGTTCTGTAGTTTGTAATTCAAGTTTTTATTAATGCAATTTTTTCCGATGTAAAAAAAAATACCAATGGAGTATAGATACACTATACCATATCAATGAGAATTGATCTTTAATTCCCTCATATACCCGAAAAAATCCTCCAATCTCGAGCCAAATTGCCTCCTTTTTCTTTTTCTACCTCTCTACTTCTCTTCCATTGATTTATCATTTAAGGTGTCATTTTTCTAGCACTAGTAAATTAAACGTCTATATGAATCCTATCAACAAAATTGAAAAGTTCCATATAGTAGTATATATGTAAACCCTTAATGTCAGGGTCAATAAATTTGAAATACGCGTAAGTCACAAATTTCTTAATTAAGAAAATACCATCTTTATGATGTTTTACAACATGTTGCCGAAAACAATAGATGTTAAAACACCATGAATGATATGATTACTGACGTAATGGCACCAGATCAAACCAATCCAAACCCCTTAACTCTACTACTTCAGCTTCCTCAATTTCCGAGTGAGGTAGAGGTTCAGGCGATTCAGATTCTATAAACTTGGAGTAATATAAAGCTACCAACAGATAGAAAGCAAGATTTATTGCACTCAATACTGTTAGCATCCAATAATAGTAGTCGAGACGACTTGTGTTAAGGTTAGGCTGAAACCAAGTTTGCCTTCCTCCTCTGCCACTAACTTTTCCTACTAAATATACCGAGAGCACATTGCACAATATCCCTAATCCAAGTACAAAATGCATGAAGCTGTTCAAGTACTTCTTTAAAGACCTCGGCGTTTGCTCTTGAAAGAAATTGAAAACACAACAATTGTAAGTTCCATCGAGAATTCCCAATAAGAAAAATTGTGGTAGCATAAGAAACATACTCAGGGGAACTGACCCCTCAGACTTATCGATCAACCCATGACTCTTCACCACGTCTAGCCTTCTTATCTCAACTAATGCAGCAGACATACAACATACGACGGAGACCCCTAGTGAAAACACGGTAACAACCCCTCTAGATTTGTTCGAGTTGGATGAGATTATTACTTTACATATCATAGTGGTCACATAGTTTACAAGTTTATAGACTAAGAAGAAAAAGGTCGTAGGGACTTTCCAATGTCCGAGCTTTGGATCCATTTGTTCGGCTTGCTCCGTGAAATAAGTGTTCCCAACGGAAGACACAAGGCCTCCGATCACAAAGGTGGACCAAATAGGAAACTTACGTATTAGAAATTTTGCAATAGTTTTGATCATTAATGAGATCACAAAGGGTTCGATTGACACTTCTTCCTCTTCAATGATATGGTACCATGGCTTGACAACAAACAACAAGGTCGACATCAACAAGATTATGACTGGAATTCCAAGCCTCAAGGACCAAGGCATTGCCCAACATACTAAGACTACAATAACAATAATAAAAAACGCATTGTAACGATATAGCCAAAACTCACTAGGCCAATGGTATGCTTTATTCTTCAAAACATTTGGATCAATACGTGATTCCGCTTCTTGTAGTACTCGTAGGAGTGTTTCTGCGCCTCCCTTTTGCACGAGTGCTTGCTTTACCATGAATATATCTTGCGGTTTCTTGAGGCCCATTCTTTTCGCTTGCTCAAAGATGTATGGGCTTTGTGATGTAAGGCAAGTAGCCACGACTGTGGCTAATAGAACTAAAC
Source organism: Beta corolliflora (assembly GCA_947648045.1). Lineage (NCBI taxonomy): Eukaryota > Viridiplantae > Streptophyta > Magnoliopsida > Caryophyllales > Amaranthaceae > Beta > Beta corolliflora. The sequence goes on from CANSZD010001369.1 coordinate 100,831, forward strand.
CACTGTAGAAAAGTGTTATTTGTGAATGACCTAAACACTTGGGTTCGTATTCGCTACATGTACCGGTGGCCTTTGAAAGCATTGGTGGTGTAGACATCATTACAAGCAACAAACTCTGCAATGTCGATATAGTCAAGGTAAACAAAAAATTTCTATATATGTGTGCAGTGTGCTCGCGTGTGTGAAGAAATTGGACGACTATTTATCGATTTGGGGAGATTAATGTTAAAGTGGTTGGCACTATTAAAAGGTGTTCCTAAACAAGGAACGGTGCCACATGGCGCTCTTCCTAAGGGTACTCCATGTAATTCACATATAATAAAAAAATTTAGAAATTGAATAGTATAGGATTCGATCCCGCAACTTGAAGTTTATATACTAAAGTCTTAACCACTCGACAAGTGATATTTAGTGTTATCATCTCCAAGTATAATATTAATAAATGAAAATTTTCCTTACCCGAGATATAGCCCGGGCCTAATAACTAGTTTAAATATAAAATGCGTACATTTTTTTTTCCTGAAATGGTACTCTAGGCCATAGCAATAACAGATTAACAATCAATATAGTGGACAAATAAGTAATACATCAATGTGAGAAAGAAGATTTACACCTTCACTGTGTAACAATATATATGTTAGGGTCTATCCTCTTCAGTCTTCAGGTTATAGTCTTACATTTACTTATTTTCAGAAAAATTAAGATTTTTTTTTTGAATTATCTAAAAAGGTCAAGAAAATTTCAGAAAAAATAAGTAAGAAGGAAGACAAAGTAGATAGTAGCTTATAAAAGTTCAGACAATTAAGAAAAGTTAAAAAAAAGGTTAAGAGATCAAGTTCCAAATTTTTTTAATTATTTTTTAAAAATTTTAGGAAAATAAAAAAGATTACTCCTGCCTTCTGTCCATTTTTACTTGCTACATTTTTCACAAACGAATGTCACCTTTTACAGGCTACATTTCATTATTTGGTAACCATATGATCTACCGAAAAGTACCAATATACCATTTTATTTTTGTCATCTTCCTACCTATAACTCCCAAATATTTGCCAATTTCTCATATCATAAATGGTCCCCACTACACATTTGATTCCTTTCTAAAATTTTTGTGCTCATAACAATGTAGCAAGTAATTAAAGAAAGATGGAGTAGTTTAAAAAATTATGTTGAAGGGAAGAAACCCTTATGGTATCTCATTCTTCTAATGGAAATTGAAGTATGTGGTAAGAAAAGTAGAGAAACTTCTAAAATACCAGAGATCCCTATTGAGAAGGGATACTATTTCAGTAGTAATACAAGTAATGTAACGCTGTTGGATAGAGCTGCTGGCATTATGTTTTAGCTTTATTGTTAAAGGTGTTTGTAATCTGCTTTGTCTTGTAGTGAGAACAGTTGTCTCATGCTGAGTGGTTCATTGTCATGTGACCTAGGGATCCTCACCTTAGCCGTCATATAAATAGTGTTTTGTATTACTTCAATGAACAGGAGAGGGAGGCAGTAAATGAATGAGAGAAAACACATTGAGAGAAATTACTCTTGCATCAGTGATTGAGTTAACATGACAAATTCAATACTGTCATCATGGTATCAGAGCAAGGTTCGAATCATCTTTCTTTTATACTCAATCATATAGTATTTTTTTATTGCAAGAAAGATATCAGTTTGTCTGTTGCTGGAAAACTTAAAGTTTGTGTCTTTAGTGCTTAAAGTTTACATCTTTAGTACTAAAACATAGTGAAAACTCCTTTCTTTTTTCTTTCATAGTATCTGGTGTGTAGTGAAGTAAATTCCTAGTAAAAGCAAAAATGGCACCTGGAATTGACTCAAGTAGTCCTCTCTACCTACATCATTCTGATGGAATTAGCTCAGTAAGTGTAGAAAAGTTGGAAGGAGCATCCAACTACAGGTCCTGGAAAAGATCTTTGGAAATAGGCCTAGCATCTAAGAGGAAGCTAGGGTTTGTAACAGGTGCAGTGAAAAGAGATGCATCTGATGCTGTAAAACAAGAGGCCTGGGACACTTGTAACAACATGGTGATATCTTGGATATTGGGAAGTCTAAGTGAGTCCATTAAGAAGTCTGTTATGTTCCTAAACACTGCTACTCTTATATGGAGTCAGCTGGAACAAAGGTTTACAGTAGCTAATGGCTCTAGAAAATACAAACTAAACAAAGATTTGTATGAGAAAAAACAAGATGGAAGGAGCATCACTCGATTACTACACGGACATGAACCGGATTATGGGAAGAACTGGAGAATTTGAAGGAACTCCCTCCCATAACCACTGTGAACAAAGTGAGATTACAAACATTTCTTAAAGCTCTAAATGATCAACAAGAGGAACTGAAACTCTTTCAATTCCTGAATGGGCTTGATGAAGGATATGCAGTGCAGAGGAGTCACTTGTTGATGATGAATCCTTTGCCAACTCTTCACACAGCATGTAGTTATCTACATCAAGAAGAGAGTCAAAGAGATGTATTGAAGCCTGTAAAAGAAGAGATGGAGTCTATGGCAATGATGAGCAAAGGGAATGATGTGACATGTGCTGAGTGTGGAAAGTATGGTCACATCAAAGAGAAGTGTTGGAGAATAGTAGGTTATCCACCTAAACACCCTAAGGCTGAGAGAGACCAGAGGGAGAAATATAGAGAAGGTGGTAACAACAATAGAGGAGGAAGGTGGAATAGAGGTAGTAGAAACAACAGAGGAGGTAGGAGTGCAGCAAATGTGAGAACTACTGGTGAAGGGAGCAGCACTAGTGGCAACAGCTTCACAGCACATCAACTAGAGCAGTTGATGAAACTTCTACCCACACCTTCCAAGTCGGGGACATCGACACCGAAGATGAGATGGATTACGGCTATGCTTTGGCATGGTGAGTTGTAATTTTGCTGAAACAGAAGAAAATGAGTGGATAATAGACTCAAGGGCATCTGATCATATGACAGGATGCTTGGAAGTGATGATTGGTGCAGTTGAGTGCACAAAAGAACAAAAAATCAATCTGCCCACTGGACAGACATCCCTTATTTCCCACTATGGAAATGTGAAGCTGAAAAATGGATTTGTGCTTAGAAATGTGTTGCACATTCCAAGTTTCAAATACAATCTACTGTCAGTCCAAAAACTGTCAAAAGATGAGAACATAAAGATTGAATTTCACTCTGAGTTTTGTGTTCTACATGAAAAGAAGACAGGAAAGATTTGTGGATTTGGAAGAGCTCTACATGGACTTGTACTACTTGGTGAATCTTCCCTGTACATAAAGTGATAGGTGAATGGAAGAAATTGAGTAGAGTGGAGGCAACAAAGACAGGGGGAGATGGTAAAAAATCAACAGCAATGAATGCAAATGCTGAAGTTGAGTTGCCTGCTACTCTTAGCAATGTACCAAGTGTAAAGCCAACCACTCTATGGCACTGGAGGTTGGGACATGCTCCTCTGAAAAGAATTGATAAGATAAAGAATTTGAAGGGATTTAAAGCTGAAAATTGTGATGTGTGCATCACTTGCCCTCTTGCAAAGTTCACAAGGCTGCCATTCAATGTAAGTGAATCAAGGGCATCAAACAGCTTTGATATGATTCACATGGACATATGGGGCCCATATAGAATTGCAACAAGGATGAATCACAAGTACTTTCTCACATTGGTAGATGATCACAGCAGAGTCACATGGATTCACCTCCTTAAACATAAGTCAGATGCATTCAGTGCAATAGAAAACTTTGTGAGCATGAACAAGACTCAGTTTGGAAGACAAGTGAAAATGTTCGAGATCGGACAATGCTCTTGAGTTTGGTGACAAGCGGTGCAAGCCTTTCTTCAACAAGCTTGGCATTGGTCATCAAACATCATGTGCGAGATAGACCTCGAACCGAATGGGCGTAGAGAAAAACAGGAACATATTGGAGATGGCAAGAGCTCTCGGGTTTCGAGTGGGCTCCCTCTTCGGTATTGGGGTGATTGTGTTATGTGTGTTGTACACATCACAAACAAGGTTGCCTTGTAAGGTGCTTGATGATAAAACACCATATGAGGTTCTCTACCAAACTCCTCCTCTTTATAGTCATTTGAAAACATTTGGATGCTTGGTGCTTGCTAGTAATCCTAGTAGAAAAAAGGATAAATTCGGTGCTAGGGGTGTACCATGTGTGTTCTTGGGCTACCCCCGGTCTCAAAAAGGTTATAAGCTCCTTAATCTCACTAACAATACAATCTTTGTTAGTAGAGATATAAAATTTTATGAAAATATCTTTCCCTACAAGATATTTCATAACAAAACAAAAGAGAACAAAGGTGAAATCAATGTGAACACTCTAGGTGGTGATGAAGAAGTGAGTGAACATAATGATGTGGAGAATGTTGGTCCCGAACCCGAACCAACTCCCGAACTCCGACACGTAAGTGAGAAGATCCACTAGAGTGCACCACAAACCAGCCTGGCATCAGGACTACATTACTGCTAATAACAGTTACCCCTCAAACACCACTACAACCTACAACTCACCCAATCTCACCCAAACCTCAAACACAAAACCTATCCAACTTCACAATACTATAAACACTAGCACCAGTCATGTATTCTCTTGTTTCTTCTCTCAAACCAAGAAGAACTCGGAACCAAGAAACTACGGAAAAGTCATTCTCGATCCCAAGTGGATCTTGGCAATGAATGAAGAGTTGAATGCACTAGAAGAAAATAACACTTGGAGTAAAACCGAGCCATTACCGTGGAAAGTAAGCCATAGCTTGTAAATGGCTTTATAAAATTAAATACAACAGTGATGGGAGTATAAGCAGGTACAAGGCAAGATTGGTGATCATGGGAAATAGGCAAAGATATGGAATAGACTATGAACAAACCTTTGCCCCTGTAGCCAAAATGGCAACTGTGAGGTCATTGCTTGTTGTAGCTTCTATTAACAAGTGGCACCTTCACCAGATGGATGTTAAAAATGCTTTTTTGCATGGTGACTTGCAGGAACATGTGTACATAAAGTTCCCCCCAGGGTACCTTGGTGCTGGTCATAGGCTTGAAGTGACTAATTCTGATGACATGATGGCTGTAAACATCAGTGACAAAGTGTGCAAGCTCAACAAATCACTGTATGGGCTCAAGCAAGCTCCTAGACAGTGGTTTGCTAAGCTTAGCAACACTCTCAAAACTCACAACTTTACTCAGTCCAAGTCTGACTACTCCATGTTCATCAAAGGAAGTGGAGAAGATTTGCTCATAGTGTTAGTATATGTTGATGACCTAATACTTGCTGGTCCTAATGCTCAAGCCATACAAGACACTAAAGCATTTCTAAGTACACACTTTCACATGAAAGATATGGGTGTACTTAGATACTTCCTTGGAATAGAAGTTGATCAGTGTGATGATGGAATTTTCCTATCACAAAGGAAATATGTGCAGGATTTGCTTGATGAATTTGGGATGTCTGGATGCAGGCCACTTAAACTTCCTATGGACTCCCATGTGAAGTTGAACATTCACAATGGAGAGCCCTTGTCTCATGCTGAACCATATCAGAAGCTGGTAGGAAAGCTGATATACTTAACACTCACAAGGCCTGATATAGCCTTTACAGTTCATGTTCTAAGTAAGTTTATGCATCAGCCTACACACATACACATGCAAGCTGCTAAGAGGGTGCTTAGGTATCTGGCAGGGAGTCCTAGACAGGGAATACTTCTTGCAAACTCTTCAAGTGCTCAACTCTAGGCTTACTGTGACAGTGATTGGGGTGGTTGTGCCTCCACAAGAAGGTCCACATCAGGTTTTTGCATACTACTTGGGAGCTCTCCTATTTCATGAAAGGCAAATAGACAATCTGTAGTGGCTAGAAGTAGTGCTGAAGCTGAGTACAGGTTCATGGCCCTTGCCATTGGTGAAGTGATGTGGTTGAAACAACTCTTGAAAGACCTGGGCATGAAGTCAGTTGGAAGAACTCCCGTGCACTGTGACAATCAAGCTGCCTTGGCTATTACTGCTAACCCTGTGCACCATGAGAAGACCAAGTATGTTGATATTGACTGTCACTTCATAAGAGACAAGACAACAGAAGGGGTGATTCAACCTACATACATCTCCTCACAACACCAGATGGCAGATGTATTTACCAAGCTACTTCCTACTCAGCAACACCAGTACCTACTCTCCAAGCTGGGAGTTCAGAATGCTCCTCACTCTCAGCTTGAGGGGGAGTGTTGAGAAGGGATACTATTTCAGTAGTAATACAAGTAATGTAACGCTGTTGGATAGAGTAGCTGCTGGCATTATGTTTTAGCTTTATTGTTAAAGGTGTATGTAATCTGCTTTGTCTTGTAGTGAGAACAGTTGTCTCATGCTGAGTGGTTATTCATTATCATGTGACCTAGGGATCCTCACCTTAGTCGTCATATAAATAGTGTTTTGTATTACTTCAATGAACAGGAGAGGGAGGCAGTAAATGAATGAGAGAAAACACATTGAGAGAAATTACTCTTGCATCAGTGATTGAGTTAACATGACAAATTCAATACTGTCATCAATCCCACTCCACAAAAGCATCCAATAATCAGCCATCACGGGATTACCAAGTGAATCGATAATAAATCTCAACCTGAGTGGAAGAATGGCAACTACTCCATCAAATATGTTGATCATAAGTGCAGCTGCTTGCATAATGCTCATACCTCATACCTCGGTTAAGTATGGCATCATCAACCACATCGTGTATGATCCATACGTAATCACTTGCCAAATAACTGCATAACACTAACCCATATCAACACTTAACACAATAATATACTACTATAATTAACCTACGTACCCTGATTGTTCCGTTATTAATTTATTATTAGCTTATGAAGTAAGCAAGTTGAGAAATAAATAAGGAAAATTTTGCAATAGATAAAGATGATATATTTAAGCTACCTTTGATGAGGCATATAATTTTGGATTTATAGTTGGTCAATGGTCATGACTCATGTGGTGTTGATATCTCTATTATATATCTCTTTTTGTTCTTAAACAGTGGTAGTTTCTCGTTTTCATAATCCTTCATCACTTTAATGTAATGCCCAGACTTATAGCTACAATAATCATAGGAAAAATTGACATGAATAATCGCAACTTTCACCAAATCATCAGTCTTCTCAAAATAATCCCAACTTTGAATTATTCTAGAATAATCCCAACTTTATGGAGTACAAACTCAAAATAATCCGAACTATTAATTTTTAACATATTATAGACCTAAAATGGATTAGTGTAGGCAAGAAAAAGGATAGCTTCACTCATTTTGAGAAGGTTTCCTTAAAAATTGGGATTATTTTGGAATAATCCAAAGTTGGGATTATTTTGAAAAGATAGGTTAAAGTTGGGATTATTCATGTTAATTTTTCCTAAATCATAACCCTCTATGCTCCATTCTTGTGTTAAAACACTTGTGTTAACATTTTCATGCATGACTAATTTTAATACCTGAATAATGTGTGTATACACAAATTTCGAGTCAAAATAAATAAGACGAGGAAAAAAAAGTAACAAAGAAATTATATTTCAATAAATGTATTGAGTACAATCTCTGTAAACAGTTTATAATAAAAATAAACTAAGTCCTCTGATTCTGCTCCGTAACTGGAGATGACACGTGTTGATATCGACGTGGAGCTAAGTGTAGACTGACGTTTTGTCAACGTCAACCTGAGTTTGAGTTTTGTTTGAGTGTATTCGAATGAGGGCTGACAAAAGCTTGAATCTCAATCGAATTTGTTTGAATGTATCTGAACAGTCGGCACGAATTTGATGTGCTTGTTGACTATCTGCAGAGAGAATTCCAAGAGAATTTTATGAGCTCTTGAGAATAATGAATTTCTCCTCTCCTCAACTGAAGGAGGTGAGGTCTATTTATAGGGAATGGAGATCCCTTCATGGACTTGGTAGTTTATGGGCTTGGGCCCCGTTTGTGACTTGGAAGTCTTTTTTCACCTTTGCCATTTGACCATCTTATTTGGACTATAATATTGACGGGCCCAAATAGTTGATAACCCAAATTATATTTATTTGATTTAATTTGGATATATTATTTAGGTGGGCTAAATTAATTAAATTGGGCTAATTATATTTATTTTAGCTCAATAATAATTAACTTATTTTAATATAGAACACTAATAAATTTTTAGTGTCTACAAATTGCCCCCTCGAGACAGTGTCACATACACGATTTGAAGTGTTTAATCGTGACAAGGTCTCGAATTTGGGTTTGGCTTAGCAATTAGGTGACAATCACCGTGCTGCTATATACGTTTTTTTTAAGTAGAGTTATGTATTGTTCGCAACTTTATCAAGTTTTGGATTTGGAAAAATAATCCTAATCGCACGAGTATTAGGGTTTTGAGTGCATAAATATGCACCACTTTTGACCTGCAATCCTGCATATTAACACACGCACCTTCTGCAAATTAAAGTAAGCCATCATCTTCTTGTTATTTACTTATTTTTTTCCTTGGACTTTCGAATAACTCACCAATACTAACTCCCTTTTTCTTATCTTGCATTGATACTTTGATAGTGCTGAAGTGCCATCATCAAATATCAAAATTCTAAAGAAGTGAGAGGCTTCTCAATTTGCGTCCAACAAGATACTAGTGGGTATGCTCCGCACTTTTCTTTTTTTTAAAGTTTTGTGAATGTTTATTTAATGTCAAGGCACATGTGTCATCATGCTCTTCTGCAGTGTTGGAATTCTTCATCAACATCATCCGTAAAAAAAAAACTCTTGGATTTGCATACCAATTTGTTTACTGTTTCTTTTTCTTTTTTACTTAGCAGCAAATTCCATGTGTTAGCAGAACATACGTTCAAAATTTCAAACTTTGACATTGTTTTCTATGTCATGATGATGCTTGAATCTTGATAGCCTGTAGGTTATAAATCTATAAATCACCATGAGCCTCATATCCATGATCATGCGAATTTGTTTTAAATATGTGAAGCTGGGTCACCCTTGTAATTTTTTCTCCAGTATATTGATACTCCCATTCAACTTTGATAACTTGTTGATCTTTTATGTGGTGTAGTGGTGTGCGTCATAGTTACTGGTTTGGAGGAGTACAATTCAACCTCAACATATTTCATGATCAAACATATTAACTAATCTACGAATGCAACAAGTGCTGGAATTTTAATTTTCCTTGTCTTGCTCCTCTTGCGCGCATGATGCCATATTTGATCAATAATTGTGGGACAAACTTACCCATCTTATATGATGTCGTGATAGTGCTTTCCTTTCTTCTTCTTTCTTTTTCAGCAGTAAGCTTCTTTCTTTGTTTTCCTTGATTTTCGGATTATTTATCATATATCATACCAACAACTTGCTTGGTATTGATATGCTTCTTGAAAACTCTATGCTTCCATAATGTTAATGTGTACAAAGCTCTCAACTTGTGTTCAGTAGAGGCAAAATCACACGCCTTGTTTTTATTTAAAATCAATCTAGTAGTAATACTTCGATTGTAATTTCTTCTCTCTTTTTTTACCAACAATTTGAACTTAGACACCTTTTTTTTTGTTTTTTTTTGTTTTTTGACTTGCAGTATATCGATTTTTTTGAGATCTTTTGAGCTATTAGGCTATCCTTTGAGTAATGAAGGTCTAGACTAGTAAGGTGATGATTCTTATTTACACCCCCTTAAGTCTCTTTTTTTTTCAATTTTTTTTTGTTGTGCACGTGTTGTTTGTAATGTCTTGCAGGTGACAATTTTTTTGACACTTGCCATCGGAAGACAATCAAGTCCACTACTTGAGTGTTCATCGCGATGGGTCAGTGATGATCCATCGGAGTTGTTAGGCCAGTTGCTTAATTGTGCTTATCCTAGCAACTAAAGATGACGCTTTTGGAGTGTGTTCGAAGACAATCAAGTCCACTACTTGAGTGTTCATCGCGATGGGTCAGCGATGATCCATCGGAGTTGTTAGGCCAGTTGCTTAATTGTGCTTATCCTAGCAACTAAAGATGACGCCTTTGAAGTGTGTTCGAAGACAATCAAGCCCACTACTTGAGTGTTCATCGCGATGGGTCATTGATGATCCATCGGAGTTGTTAGGCCAGTTGCTTAATTGTGCTTATCCTAGCAACTAAAGATGATGCTTTTGGAGTGTGTTCGAAGACAATCAAGCCCACTACTTGAGTGTTCATCGCGATGGGTCACTGATGATCCATCAGAGTTGTTAGGCCAGTTGCTTAATTGTGCTTATCCTAGCAACTAAAGATGACGCTTTTGGAGTGTGTTCGAAGACAATCAATGGCGACGATCATGTAGCTGAGACATCTGCCCCCTCTTTTTTTTATGTATTCTCTATTACTCATTCCTTTCTTTTTTTTTTATAGGATGGTGTTCATTAAAGAATTCAATGATGATAAACATTCCTACATTGCTCTTGTTGATCGTGAAAGAGATGATCCCAGATCAGGCACTAATATGGTCATCCGTCGTTCACTGCATCGGCCTGAGGGCATTCAAACTTTAGTGTGTAAGAATAATTTCCTGAGTGAGATGTCTGTCAAGCTTCCTCTTGGTGCACACAACGCGTCAACTGTTTATAAGCTTCATAGCATTTTAAAAGACAAGCTTGCTACTGATGATTGCCTTCCCTTGCTCGGTCGCTCTATTCTTTCTGGCTCTGTGAAATGGGGATCCCAAGTTGTTAGAATCATTGGAGATTTCTCTTTCATTCCTAGGTATTGGGAATGGACTGAAGATGTCTTATTTCGTTTTGGCGAAGCTCTTGACTATTGCGGCGTTTATAACGCCGTCTACGCTTCACTCTACTCCTATGACAGGGATACTAGCATCCTGCGTGCTTTCTGTGAGAGTTGGTGTCCTACTACCAACACGCTTCATACCGTGGCAGGTGAGCTGTCTTTTTCCTTGTGGGACCTCCACCGACTCGGTGGATTGCCCATTATCGGAGAGATTTATGATGAAGCCACCCCTCATCTGAACATCATAAGGGCGCGAGGCGAGGATGTCGATCGTCTTATCTCTAAAGCTTACGAACACCTACTTAATGCTTATCATCATCTGAACAAGCAACTTGAATCAAGGAATAGAGTTTACGCTCCAACGGTGGATACAATTTTGGTACAAGAGAAAAATCACTTATGCAGCACCCGTGAAGAGACGCGAGATACTACGATTCTCGCCCGAAGTCTACTCATAATCCCCCTTGGTGAACTTAGAGCTCGGTCGTCGAATGGACAACGGAAGAATCTACCATGTTTGATTTTCTTGGTGTCTCTGGTGATGTCAGAAGACAGACTACCTATACTGCAGCTTTCTTGGCTTGTTAGTTGTGTGTTTTTGTGCTTCCTGAAAGTGAAGATAGAATCATTAGGCCCGATACCTTTGAAGTTACTACTACGATGGCTCGGGGTACGACTTTTAGTCTTCTTTTTTGTATTTGCCGGTATCTACGAGAGGTTTGAATGCAATTTCCGCATCTTCAAAGCCCGCCTATTACGGATCTTTCTTCCCGGCACAATACTTATATAGTTGGCTAGCGTACTACTTCGGCACCAACCATGATGTAGACCCTTCCCCACCGAGGTCCTTTAATGGCCGTATTTTCGGGGACTCAAGGAGCTAAGTGTTTCAAAGAAGTTGATGCTCGAGAACTCATCCATGATGGAAGGAAGGCGAAAGTGGGGTGCACCATCTTGAACAAAAACAAAAATAGCTTATATTTTGACGATGGTGAACTTGACGTCTCCCGGTTTCGGCTACCTAGTCTCTCTTCGTTTCGCCTATCTAGCCATACGTCGGGGTGATTCTTTTCACGTTGAGCCTTATTTCCCCTATCGATTTAGCGAGACAGTTTGGCTTTGTTCAAGATGTCCCACGGCACGCCTTGTCGCGTTGTTGAATCTCAAAGCGTAACTTATTATAAAGCTTTGAGATCTTTGGAGGTTGTTATTATTTCGGGGTAGTCGGTCCCGGACTTTTCGTCCTCGCTGCTCATTAGGCGGCGTCGGTTGAAGACCTTAGAATTCCGTGATTGGTGGCCCAGGGTGTCTATCAAAGACCTAAGGAATAAGGTTAACATATTGTATTCGAGTGTTGGATCTAGTTCTTCTAAGCCTAACAGGAGCGAACATCAGCTTGTTGAAAATCCAACTTCAAAGAATAACTCAAATCCTGAAGGTACCTGCGACTACCTTGACAATGATACCTTACATAGGGCAGGAGGATCTAGATAGGCAATGAGTCCAAATCCCAGTAATGGGAGGAGCACCAGCGACACAGAGTCAGATGTGGACTTCAAACATCAACGCCGGGGGAAAAGAAAATCTCCTGATTGTGTGCTTGAGGAGCATGGGTTGAACTGTGGCGATTTTTGATGGAGTGCCTAAATCATCTCATCTTTGTTGCGGATCTCCCCTTGGTAGATTTTTTCTCCCTTATACTTTTTTTTTTTGCTTGTTTGTTTTTTTTTTGTTTTTTTTTTAATCAATTTTTAGTGCTTTTGTTATTTAGGGAGATGACTTCAACCTTGAAATGGACATTATGGATATTCCCGACAACTCAGGACATCCCACAATGGTGCTTCCCTCGAAAGTGACTCCTAGAAGGGGGAAGGAATTGAGATTTGCAAGGAATTTGGTTTGCAAGAGTATAGACGGATCTGCTAAGAGTTCCTCTCCTATTCACAATCATCAATCCGTTGAGGGGACTGCAAGGCGTCGGATGTTCATGCCAAAGGCTGCGAAGCTCTTGTCATTGAGGCACCTGGAGTTCATGTCTCTAGTGCCTCGACCTCTATGCCCCCATCCGGGTCCTTGATGAGAAATATCTTTGCTAAGGCGATTCGAGACATGGGTATGCAATATTTGGAAACACTAAGAGCAGCATCCTTTAACGAGGTTGCGAAGAAACATGAGGAAGCCTTGGTGCTATACAGATAGTACCTATGTTAGTGCGGTCAAAGATCATCTTGCTTTAGAAGAGGCTGCCTCAAAGTGTCAACGATCCGAACAAGTAAAAGGGAAGATCATTCTCCGGACAGAAGCGCTTAAGAAGGCTGAGCTTGATTATGATGAGATCGAGACAGAGCGTCTGGTACTTCTAAGAGAGCAATCTTCCAACAAGGTCAGGATCATGGAACTTGAAGCGGGCTGGAGAAAGAGCGTGACCGAGGCAAACCACTTGACAAATAGCTTGGAGGCCAAGGGGATCACTTTAACATCACTTGCGGCGAAGGTGGAAGACCACAAGAAAGCCTTGAGTGAGCTAGCGGCTACCCCTTTTTTTAAGTGCGATAAGATCCGCGACCTTGATGAGGGCAAGAGACGTTTGTTGGAGCTCCGGTCGTCACTCACTCACCCGGGACTACATAGACTTAGAATGATTTCCTCTTTTTTTATGTTTTTTTTTTTTATTTTTGTTTTTATTTTATAGATAGTGTGCACCAACAATTTATGTTTTTTTTATTCATATTTGCAATAAGATGGACACACTCTTTGTTTTATAATTTTTTTTTAACCGTACACAGTTTATGCTCTTGCGGGCGGGAGTATTGCATTTTTTTTGTTTCGCCGTTCCACGGTTTTTACTCTTGCGGGCCGGGAGTATTACAATGATTGCAATTTTTTTTGGTGTGGCTGCACTTGAGTATTTTTTTTTGTTACCCAAGTTTGCCTACGTACTTGCAAAAGAATTATCGAATCACTTTTACAAGATCAAGCCAACGTAGTTCAAGTTCACATATATTTTCTTTCAACATATACAGTTTATCCTCTTGCTTAGGAGTTGAACAATGCTCTCAATTTTCATGAGTAGTAGCGCTTCAGAAACTTGCCATTGATAGGCCCTATATGTAATCCTTCGGCGTCAATAATTTTATACGCCCCATTAGTGTATACCTCTTTGACAACGTATGGACCATCCCATTTAGAGCCGAATTTACTTCTGTCTTACGAGAAATAATGATGGGTCTTTTAATGGCTAGGACCATGTCTCCAACTTGAAAGGAGCGAGGTTGAACTTTCTTATTGAAAGCGCGTGACGGACGAGCTTGGTAACACTCGGATTTTTGTTGTGCTTGGAGTCTTTTTTTTCGTCAGCGCCTCCAACTCGGCAAGTCGGAGTTTATCATTTTCTTCAAAAGTCGAAGCCTTCTGTATGGCAATGCGCAATGATGGAATTTGAAGCTCCAAGGGGAGAACGACCTCAACGCCATACACCAACGAGTATGGAGTTGATTGTGTTCTTGATTTATATGTCGTCTGTATGCCCATAGAGCTTCCCCTATTCTTTCATGCCAATCACGTTTGGACTTGGCAACCACTTTGCTCAATAAACTACAAAGTGTCTTGTTGAACGCTTGACTAGACCGTTTCTTTGGTGCATTGTACATTGAAGATCTATGTTGGGTGAATTTAAACTTCTCACATAAACTCTTCATCAATTTATTGTAAAATGGTGTCCCATTGTCAGTGACAATTCTTCGGGGTACACCATATCTGTAGATGATGTGAGTACGAATGAAGTCAACAACATTCTCTTTTTTCACTTCACGTAGGGGGATGGCTTCTGCCCATTTGGAAAAATAATCAATCGCTGCCAAAATATATGCTTGTCCGGCGAGATGACTTTGGTGTAATTGGGCCAACTACGTCAAGTCCCCACGCTTCGAATGGCCAGGATGCGACTGTGGGGTGTAATGGCTCTGGAGGTTGATGAATGAAGTTAGCAATAAAATTGGCATGCTTCACATTTCTTTGCATAGTCCATGCTATCTTGTACCATGGTTGGCCAATAGTAACCCATTCTTTTAATACGGTCATGTAGTTTTGGACCTGACTGATGAGCGCCACAGACTCCAGAGTGAGCTTCCTCCATGGTTTGCTTTGCTTCTTCATCTCCGAGACATCTTAACCAAAGACCATGGAAGGATCGTCGATAGAGAGTCCCCTTATAATATATAAACCGCGAGGCTCGACGACGAATCTCTGTCTTATGTTTTGGATCACTTGGCAATTTTTTATGTTCCAAATAATCAATAATTGGTTGACGCCAATCTTCCTTGTCTATTTGATAGACAGAGATTATGTTGACTTCTTCAGCATATTCGTCAACATCCTCGTCATCAGGAGTGACAACCCATCGTTTGCAAACAGGTACATACATTATTTCTTCTGCCCCCAGTGCCAAAGTGGCTGCAAGCCCAGCGAGCGCATCAGCCATCATGTTGGCACTCCTTGGAACATGTTCTAACTTGATGGTATCAAGTTTGTCAGGCAATTGTGATGCTTGCCTTTGATAAGGGATTAGATCATTCTTTTTGACTTCGTATTCACCCGACAGTTGTTTTAGGACCAATTGGGAGTCCCCGTGAATGTCTAAGTCTCTAAGTCCCATTTCAATTGTCATTTGGAGGCCTATTATGAGTGCTTGGTACTCAGGCATATTATTGGAGCATAGTTGAGTTAGCACAAAAGAGTATGGCAGTATATGCTTTTCTGGAGAAATGAAGACAACTCCCGCTCCTGCACCGTCATGACGAGCGGCGCCGTCAAAGTACATTTTCCAAGCTGGGAGTATTTCAATGAAAAACACATCTTCACCGGCGGATCGTCGGAAAGCTCCCATTCTGCGGGGGTGGGTGGTCTGCGAAAAAGTCTGCTATTGCTTGCCCCTTGACAGTCTTTTGCGGGACATACACAATGTCATATTGTTTTAAAAGCATAGCCCACTTTGCAAGTCTGCCAGACAACACGGGCCTTGAGAGAATGTATATTATATCGGGTCAGACCTCGAGATGACATGAACTGTATGAGCCTGCATGTAATGTCTTAATTTTTGGATCGCAAAAATCAAAGCAAGGTAAATTTTTTCAATAGGTGAGTAATTCAATTCAGCACCCACCAAAGTTCGGCTCAAGTAGTAAAGAGATGTCTCCTTACGGTCTTCTTGCTCTTGAGCGCACATTACCCCCAGAGATCGCTCCTGTCTTTGCGATATAAAGGATGAGTGGTTTCCCTTTTATTGGTGCCCCCAAGACGGGGGAGAAGACAAATACTTCTTTATACTTTCGAAGGCTTTTTACATGAGTCATCCCATTTGAATGGGGCATCCTTTTTCATGAGATGGGTGAAGGGATGACATCTTCCTGCTAGATTAGAAATAAACCTTCAAATGTAAGCAAGACGCCCTTGGAAGCCACGTAACTCCTTAAGGTTCTTAGGTTCAGGCATCTCTTGGATGGCCTTGATCTTTGCTTGGTCAATTTCAATACCCCTGTGTCTGACAATGAAGCCTAGAAACTTTCCTGAGGTGACGCCAAATGCGCATTTGAGGGGGTTCATTTTTAATTGACATTTTCGTAGTCTTTCAAAGACTTTACGGAGGTCATGCAAATGATTCTCCTTCTTCTTAGACTTTACCACCAAGTCATCTACGTAGCACTCCACGATTTTATGCATCATATCTTCAAAAAATTTCTGCATTGCACGCTGATACGTAGCTCCGGCATTTATCAAGCCGAAAGGCATGACTTTGTAACAAAATATCCCTTTAGGGGTATGAAATGCGATTGCTTCTTGATCTTCGGGAGCCATGTGAATTTGGTTGTATCCGGCGGTACAATCCATGAATGACAAAGCCCGATGACCGGTGGTGGCATCAATCATGATTTCCGTTCTTGGGAGTGGAAAGTCATCCTTCGGACACGCATCGTTCAAGTCGCGGAAGTCCACACAAACTTAGAATCGTCCATTTTTCTTTCGTGCGGCACAATGTTTGCTATCCAAGTAGGATACTTGACTTCGCGAATAAATCCTGCATCGATGAGCTTGTTTACTTCTGCCTCAATTTCAGGAATTAATTCTGGCCTGAAGCGTCTTTGGGATTGCTTCTTTGGACTTACACCTTTTTTGATGGCTAAGCGATGGACATCGACTTTTGGGTCGAGTCCTGGCATCTAATTATAACTCCATGCAAATACGTCTTTGTAGTCAGAGAGTAACTTGGAATATTTTTGTTCTTCCTGTTGGGTAAGAAAAGCGCTCATGTAGACAGGGCGTGGCTCTTCTTGAGTTCCAAGGTTTAACTCTTTTAACTCATCGACGGTGGCTTGCCCCCCATCTTCAAGAGTTTTAGGAGCCTCATCTGTTTCCATCTCCTCGTCACTTTCAGGAGCCTCATGCCCTGTGATATGGTTTGAAGAAACAAATTCAACATCTTTTTCTTTTTCTTGACTAGACGAACTCCTTTGGTTTGTTAACACTATGACACGACCTTTGGCTTTCAAGGGTGCATGTCCAATGATGTCTACCACCTGTGTACGCCTCATGCGAGATGGGATAACACTTTGAGGTGCGTCCTCGCCTTTGACTTCATTTTTTCTCTCTTATGATGCGACTTAGTACTGACCGTCTTTGTTGTTTATCAATTGAGGTCGATGCACCAAGACGTTTAAAGACAGATGCTTTATACTTAGAAGATCGAAGATTTTGCAAGGGTGTTTGTATTTTTGACTTCACACCTTCATTTAGCTCGTGTCCACCAAGTCTGTTAATAACCGATGTATGGTCCTTTACGACGGGAGGCTATGATCGATCAAAGACCGATATTTTTGGCTGAGACACATTATTTTCATCTTCATTTTCTTTAACTTCCTCCGCAGTAATATACTGCGAAGAAGAGGTTGTCCCTCTACGCCGTACAAAAATTTTGATGGGTGTTGGGGTTTCAAATCCCACACCTACTTTAGTCGGATGTACCTCAACGCCATACTCTTGCAATTTCTTTTGTGTGTCATTAATTCCATGCGGATCAACCTCAATGACATTGCCCATGGGCGCTGGATTTTCGAAGTCATAACCAGACTTTGCCAAGAGTTTATAAGCATTTGGGTCAAACCTACCCTTGTTAAGTCATTTTCTCCTAGATTGATCAACATATTGTGAGGTTGGAGGCTTAACAATTTGATTGTGATTGGCTCTAGATAAAGGAACAACCACTTCTTGCTTTAAACATTGAAGAGTAGTCTCATCTACTCCTTTTTCTTTCTTTGGCTCTACTTTCATAACCTGACACCCTGCAAAAGGTGACTCCCCTTCCTTACGACGTGATTTAGGGATGTATCGCAAGACTGGAGTCGTTACTTCCTTCTTCGTTGCTTTAATGGGTTGAGCAACAACTTCTTCTTTTACCTTTTCCTTGCATTTTTGTTGTTGCATCTTAGTGGTGGATGACTCGCTAGAGCTTGAAGACGAGGGAATATCACCATTTTTATTTGTACCCTTTTTCCCTGTTGAAGGAATTTTAGATGGCAACATCTCGCTTGAGGGTTCCCCATCATCGAAGAACTTAGCATCAGCAAAGTACGAATTTGTTGTGCTAAAGGGTTTGACATCCCCATTTATTTTCTTCTCGCCTCCACGATAAAATTTCAGACATTGATGGAGGGTTGATGCGACTACCCCATTTTCATGCAACCAAGGTCGTCCAAGCAACATTTTATACGACGTCTTTGTATCTATGACATGGAAGAGAGTAGATGATGTTAACTCTCCCATCACAAGGTCAAGACGTATTATGCCTATGGCACGTTGACTGTTCAAGTTGAATCCTTGGATCATTAGGCGACTATCAGAAAGATCTTCCATAGTGATCCCTAAATCAGTCATGGTGGATTTTGGCATGATGTTGACAACTGAACCTCCATCCACTAAGATACGATTCACTCTCTTGCCGAAAATATAACCAGAAACGAACAAGGGTCGGTTGTGAGGTTTTGAGCCCAACATTAAGTCTTCATCAGTGAAGGCTAAGGCAAAATTACATGACGCGCATTTAGCCGAACTTTCTATTGGCTCTCCAACATCCTTCACTTTGTCAAGGTATAGTTAAGGTCTTTGAAGTGCAAGAGCCACTTGTCGACACATTTCTCGAGGCAAATGAAAGATGCGCCTCCATCCCATGCGTGTAGGAAGAGCTTCCAAGATAGCCAATATCTTTGGATCTATCTCCGTCCCTGAATGTTGGACAGTTACTTTGACGGAGATTTCATTTTCTTTAACAGGCTCTTGATCCTCATCCTCTTCTTTTTCTTCTTCATCCTCCACAAATGAGATAGCATTAACAGTAACCGTAGTGAAGTAATCTTCAGGAAAGAATTCTTCTAAGGTTACAGGGGTAAGTGGATCCTGTTCAAACAAGTCAATTGGCAGTACTTGCTGTTTAGTATGTTTTTTTGACTTTTTCTTTCCTTTCGAGCGTTTTGAGCCCTTTCTTTTTTGATGCTTCTTCTTACGACAAACAGGACTTTGGTTGAGGCTTCGATTGTCGTCTAGGCCTCCTTCTAGTGACCAACGTCCACCCTTCATCATCCTCTCCATGTTGGTTTTCAATTGGGACACCGTGCTCAGCCGGATGGCACATTATCAACTTGGAGAACCGGTCGCAAACACATGTATAATTACGGCTCCAAACTCCCAACATGCGAGTTTGAGCCTCCCAATAAGAATCTAACATCGCGGAGGCGTGATTAGCTTCGGCAACTTCATCAAAATCCGGTACAATTTTCCCATCCTTTGCAAGTTGCATAATTCTCTCCTTAAGTGTTATACACTTTTCTATGGGATGACTAATCAACTCTGTGTATGCGACGGTAGTTAGGATCGGAAGTCTTACCGACCTCTGCGGGACGCTTAGCTCGGGCAACTCAATTACTTTGTTTTCAAGCAAATCATCTAACATCCCTGATAAATCAAAGTCTGGAAATGGATATTTTTTTTCTTGGAGTTCTTTCAAGGTTGGCCTATTTTTCCTAGGTTCTTGAGAAGATGAACCCTTATTCTTTTCAGTGCCAGCCTTGCTAGAGATCTTGACAGGTGAGTAGGTCGTGATTGACATTGACTCCTTAGTCGAACTTTTGGCAGTCTTGTCAGTCTTCTTAAAATCCTTCTTTCTTTCTTGTATTCTGAAGAAGTGTTGCTTTTGCCTCTATTGTTGGCAATGGTAAGCTCCATGTCATGAGCTCGCGTAGCCAACTCTTGAAAAGTCCTAGGTTTTATACCTTGCAAGATATAAAGCAAGTCCCAATCCATTCCTTGAATGCACATCTCAACAGCAGAGACTTCAGTTAGACGATCTTTACACTCTAGACTCAATGCGCGCCAACGATTGATGTAATCGATGACTGGCTCATCCTTCCACTGGTGAGCCTTAGTCAATTTAGTCATACTGACAATACGTCGAGTGCTATAGAACCTGTTCAGGAATTCCTCCTCCATTTGATCCCAACTGTTAATGGATTGTGAGGGTAAATCTGTGTACCAGTCAAAGGCCATGCCTTTAAGGGAACGAACAAATTGTTTGACCAGGAAATCATTTGTGGTACCAGCATTGTTGCATGTTTCCACAAAGTGAGCAATGTGTTGCTTAGGATTTCCTTTCCCATCGAATTGCTTTGAAACTTGGGGGTTGATAGCCAAAAGGCATGCGGCTTATCGATCCTTTTGGTATAAGGCTTCACATAGCGATGACGCCTTGAGAACTTTCTCCAAGTTGATTTTTGACAGCGTGAGCTATCAATAACTCAAGTTGGCGTGTTGTAGGTGGGCGGCGAACGTCTTCACCACTATCCCCTTCACTTTCATCACCTTGTCTTGATGCTGCGTCGCCTTCCTCCAGTTTCTTGTTGAGGGCAGCGATTTGCTCATTTTGGAGTCGAATTTGAGCATCTTTTTCTTCTCCATCCTTCATTAATTTTTGGAGTAGGCTATTCATTTCAGCAAGTTGTTCCTCAACTGTCTTAGCTGAGGTCACCATAACAGCAACAGTGTTCGATTGTGAAGACAACAAGGGTTCCTCTAGGTCGAAAATCGTTAGAGGTGATGAGACAGTAATATCATCATTTGTTTCATTGTCACTCTCTACATTGAGTGGATCAAAGAGAGGGCTAGTGTGAACGGTCAGCCTGTCCGACTTATCAGATGAATGTTGCTTCCATATTTGAGAAGCAATGAATGATGGCTCGTGTTCAGCCAGGCTTGATTAAGCCAAAAAACGGGGTTTCACGCTCCTTGTGTGAATCGAGACATGATGGATGATTCGGCGAAAGAGGCTTAAAGAGTTTTCTCTCTACGGTAGGAACATTTGCGGTTCGAAGCTTAGCGGCGGCTGGCAACAATGGCCTTTTTCATTCCTCTAGTGCGAAAACCAAGAGTCATGTCATCCATAAAGTCACCCAACGTTACAGATTTTCGTAGGGTGTCGGTAGAGTTTTCAGAAGATTGAGAGATGTTCTTGCTTGAGGCCATTTCTCAGGTTTGTTGATGATGATGAAACAAAGATGAGAGGCAGAGATTGTCCCACCGAGCGTGCCAAAATTTGTATACACAAATTTCGAGTCAAAATAAATAAGACAGGAAACAAAGTAACAAAGAAATTATATTTCAATAAATGTATTGAGTACAATCTCTGTAAACAGTTTATAATAAAAATAAACTAAGTCCCTCGATTCTCGTTCCGTGCTTGGAGATTACACGTGTTGATGTCGACGTGGAGCAAAGTGTAGGCGACGTTTTGTCAACGTCAACCCTGAGTTTGAGTTTTGTTTGAGTGTATTCGAATGAGGGCTGACAAAAGCTTGAATCTCAATCGAATTTGTTTAAATGTATCTGAACAGTCGGCACGAATTTGATGTGCTTGTTGACTATCTGCAGAGAGAATTCCAAGAGAATTTTATGAGCTCTTGAGAATAATGAATTTCTCCTCTCCTCAACTGAAGGAGGTGAGGTCTATTTATAGGGAATGGAGATCCCTTCATGGACTTGGTAGTTTATGGGCTTGGGCCCGTTTGTGACTGGAAGTCTTTTTACCTTTGCCATTTGACCATCTTATTTGGACTATAATATTGACGGGCCCAAATAGTTGATAACCCAAATTATATTTATTTGATTTAATTTGGATATATTATTTAGGTGGGCTAAATTAATTAAATTGGGCTAATTATATTTATTTTAGCTCAATAATAATTAACTTATTTTAATATAGAACACTAATAAATTTTTAGTGTCTACAATGTGAAATACTAAAAGAAGAATGTAATGTATAAAAAATGTAAATGGAACTAACAATATAACTTCTATATACTAATAAGCATAAAAATTGTAAACATCATCCAACCTATGCATCCCACGGGCTAAAATTAGTTAAATCATAACAATGAACCATATCATAATCAAAAGAAAGAAAGATTACAAAAGGTTAGAAAAGCTCTCAATTTAATAAGTAAATATGGTAGGATTACCTGATGCAGCGCCCAACATAGGACAGATGTTTGAATTTACAAAGGAAGCTAAAGTTTTTGAGGTTGTAGGAGACCAAATAACGATGAAATACTCTGTGAAGTTACTGATGAATATGTAGACTTTTTTTTTTTTTTTTTTTTTTTTTTGACAAGATGAATATGTATTGTAAACTTGCTAACTGAAAAGATACTCTTTGAAGTCTTTTCGATCCTATTAATTAAAATAAACTCCAATTGTTAAGATAAATAAGTGGACTATGTAACTATTACTATTATTCATTGTTTACCAGTAATCCTGTATGTTTACACCTAAAACTAAAAGGATAAACTCATAAAAGTGGATTTTTTAACCATCCTCGATGTAATACAGTACCCCTCGCCAGCTCCCTACTAAAGAAATAATTAAAGAAAGAAGCTTGACTTAAAAGTAATTAAACTGCTGGTTGAAACTCTTGTTAGGAATATGATTTTCCTTCCTTTCATTCAATGTGTATCAAGCTATTTATATACAATATAACCTAGTATAAAGAATTAAGGGCCGAAACTATACCATAGCCCAAAATAAATAATACAACCAATATTAAGCCTAACACCCCCCCTCAAGTTGGAGCATGCAAGTTACAAATGCCCAACTTGCCAAGTAGATAAAGAAACTGCTTCTTGCCTAACGCTTTAGTAAATAAGTCCGCTAATTGCTCATCTGTTTTGACATGAGAAGTACGAATAACACCTCAATGTGTTTGGTGCGTTCGTGAAACACCGGATTTTGAGCAATATACAAAGCAGATTGACTATCACAGTAGAGACTCATGGCCTTAGGATGCGCCACGCCTAAGCTTTGCAATAAGGCCTTTAGCCATTTCATTTCCGCCGTAAGAGTGGCCATGGAGCGATATTCCGCTTCCGCAGAAGAACGAGAAACCGTATGTTGTTTCTTGGTCTTCCAAGAAATCGGAGAACCACCAAGAAACACCAACCAACCTGTCAACGAACGTCGAGTCAAGGGACAACTGGCCCAATCCGAATCACACCAACCAGTTAAATGCAAATCACAGTCAGCACTTAAAAAAACACCTTGACCTAGACAACCTTTCAAATAACGCACACAACGTAGGGCCGCATCCCAATGCTGCTGACGGGGAGCTTGCATAAATTGGGCCAAAATATGCACCGTATATGCCAAGTCCGGGCGAGTGAAAGAGAGGTAAATCAAACGACCCACAAGACGACGATACATTTCCGGATCAGTCAACAACGGCCCATCAGCAGTAGCAAGAGTATGATTCTGCTCTATCGGGAAACTCGCTGGTCGAGCGCCTAATAAGCCGGTCTCTGCAATAATATCAAGAGTATACTTGCGTTGACACAAGAAGATACCCTCGTTGCTTCGGGCAACCTCAATACCTAAGAAATACTTCAACAAGCCAAGATCTTTCATATGGAAACAAGAACTTAAATATGCTTTGAAATCAGAAATTGCAGACGAGTCATTCCCAGAAATTATCAGATCATCCACATATACCAGAATACTAAGTTGAGTATCACCACGAGTCAGAGTAAACAGAGAATAGTCCGAGTAGGACTGAATGAAACCATACCTCTTAAGAGCACTCGCCAACTTAGCAAACCAACAACGAGGCGCTTGTCGTAAGCCGTATAGTGACTTCTGCAAACGACAAACAAGACCCGGAGCAGAACCATGAAAGCCGGGAGGAGGGCGCATGTACACTTCCTCATCTAGATCACCATGGAGAAAAGCATTGTGAACATCCATTTGATGAAGCTCCCAGTGCTTTGCGGCGGCAACAGCAAGGAAAGCACGCACAGTAACCATTTTAGCCACCGGAGCGAAAGTCTCGTTGTAGTCAATGCCCTCAACTTGATTATTCCCAAAAATCACAAGTCTAGCTTTCAATCGCTCCACAGTACCATCAGAATTGTGTTTGATTTTATAGACCCATTTGCACCCAAGAGCCTTCTTGTCGGGAGGTAATTCTTGCATCACCCATGTTTCATTGGCTTCCAACGCAGCAATTTCTTGTCGCATAGCCTCCTGCCACCCCTCATGCTTCATGGCCTCCTTAAAAGTACGGGGTTCAACTCCCGCATCTAACGCTGCAATAAAAACACGGTGTCGTAGAGAAAAGTTATCACAATTCACAAAATGCGCTAAAGGATAAGGAGTACCTGAGGAGCTTGAAGGAGGAGACGAAGTCGTAGATCGACTCGGGAGATGAATAGTATGTGCGACATAGTCGTGGTGCCAACTTGGTGGATGGCGATTGCGGTCACTGCGTGCCAAAACAGCCGGGGCACCATCACCAGACGCTGCCACGTCAGCAGTGGCAGCTGTAGGGACAAAAGGGACTTCCGTGGTGGAGCTGCAGTCAACTTCCGTGGTGGAACAGACACGATCAGTAGCAGCTTCCCCAATGGCAAGTACATTCTCAAGATCATCCAAAAAATCAAAATCCATCCCAACATTAGAGTGATCCTCCGACTCAACCACCGAATGAGGCATAGAAGCAAAAGGAAATTCGTTTTCATGAAACTGAACATCTCTGGACACAAAAATATCCCCCGACTCCAAATCATAAACCTTCCAACCCTTTTTTCCATAAGGATACCCAACAAACACACACTTTCGACTCCTAGATGCAAACTTATCCCCCTTTGATTTTTGATTATGAGCGAAACAAAGACAACCAAAGACACGCATCTCATCAAAGCTAGGCGGTGTACCAAATAAAATCTCAAAGGGTGTTTTGTTGGCTAATAAGCGAGAGGGTGTACGATTAATAAGATAAACTGCCCCAAGAACACACTCACCCCAAAACCCAATCGATAGATGCCCTTGAAAACGTAAAGCACGAGCAACATTCATAATGTGTTGGTGCTTACGCTCAACCCGCCCATTTTGTTGCGGAGTACCAACACAAGATGTTTGAAATATAATGCCATGATCATCAAAGTAAGGAAGCATATGTTTAAATTCAGTTCCATTATCACTTCTCACACATTTCACAGTCACCTCAAATTGTGTTTTAACCATAGCAAAGAAAGAACAAAATGAAGAATACACTTCTGTTTTATTAGCCAATAAATAAACCCAAACACCACGTGAAAAATCATCAACAATAGTCAAAAAATAATGGGCACCACAAGTGGAAGGTGTGGCATACGGACCCCATAAATCACAATGAATCATCTCAAAAATACGGGAGGCTTTATTATCACTATTCGGAAATGGAGCTCTAGATTGTTTGGCTTGTGGACAAATATCACAAGCTTTAGTTAAAAATTTAGAACAAGAACTAGTACTAACAGCAGGAAGCAGCTTGACAATTTTATCGGACGGATGACCCAAACGTCGATGCCAGAGCTCGAATGTAGAAATCTCCGAACTTTGCACCGCACATACTTTAGGAAGCCGCCGAAAATAGTAGAGTCCATCTATTCGTTCACCTCCGTCAATCAGGCTCCCCGAGCATCGGTCCTGTATAGCACATAAAGAATCAGTGAATCGTACATAACAATTAGAATCATCAATCATTTTAGACACCGAGATTAAATTGCAAGTTAATTGAGGAGAAAATAACACATGTTCAAGAATTAATCCATCGGCTAAATACACACGACCCTCCTTAGTGGCATTAACCCGTGCACCATCAGGAAGGCTAACCGGACACGAGGCAATAGACGTGACATCGATTAGGGAGGATTCATCTCCGGTAACGTGATGAGAAGCGCCGGTATCAAGAATCCATGATAAAGAGAAATACTCACCAATCATCTTGTCTTGCTGACTTTTATTAATCATATTTAATAATATCTTTACATGCTCAGGTTGAAGTTCTGAAAGAGAAGACACACCGGACCCATCTGCCGAGGAAGAAGCCGCGGGGTCTGCCGAAACAAAGGGGGTGGAAACACCACCCACAGCGTGTGCCCGCACCGTACTAGACGCGGCAGGCCTGCTGCGAGAAGAAGCAGAAGCAGGCGAAGCAATAGGAGACGCAACAGCAGTAGCTTTCGAACCGACGGAAGCCCGAGACGTTTTGTGGCCATACTTCTCGTGCCACCATGCCGGGTACCCGTGCAAGACAAAGCAACCATCAACTTCGTGGCCAGACCGTTGACAATGTGAGCAGAACATTTTGGACTTGTCACGACGGAAAACAGGGGCCTTAGGACGATCAGGATTAACGGCAAATGCTTGGGCCTCCGAGTGCTCGCGGTGGACCTTAGTTTGGGCAATGCCTCGAGACCGTTCTTCCTGAAGAAATGCCTCATAAGCACGATCCAAGGTCGCCGGGGGCTGCTGCGATAAGAGGTTCGTACGAACCAGAGCATAAGAGTCATCGTCGATGCCGATATAAAATTAATGTAAAATCTCCTCGTCTTTGTCCTTCTGATATTTGCCGGCGACATCACACGTGCATAGACCACACTCACAGCCATGTGGAGGTTTGAGACGAGCAAGATCATCATATAAACCCATCAATTTAGTGTAATAATCTTCTACGGACATACCTTTCAATTGACGACAATCAGTAATTGCCGCCCGTAGTTGTTGAAGCCGAACACCATTGGCAACACAATAACGCTTCTCCAAGTAGTCCCATAGTTGCTTAGCTACATCAAAATAAGGGATAGAGAGGGCAAGTTTGGGATCAAGCGAACGCAAGATCCACGAAACTAACATTGAATTGACAGTATCCCAGTCGAGGAGTTTCTTCTTTTCAGTCGGCTTCGAAATCGTGCCATCTACGAAGCCAAATTTCCGTCTAGATTTCAATGACAACGTAATCGCCCGAGACCAAGCGAGGTAATTGTCACCCTTCAAAATCACGTGAGTGATTAGATTGCCCGGTTGATCACCGGCACCAAGATAGAAAGGCGAAGACGGATCCTGCTTCCCTTCGTCACCCATGTCGAGTATGTAGTAGATAGTGATGAACAGTAGTATGCAATTCAATAGAAAAGAATTAGAGAATAATAGAATAGAATAATATTGAATAGGAACAATTCAATATAATATTGAACAGGAGTATGCAAAGCAATTAATCGTTGTGAGCCAATATTGAACAGTAGTATTGAACAGGAGTAGAATTATAGAATAATTAGAAAAAGTAGAGTAGGCGATGAAGCCAATTTGTGAGCAGTAGATTTAGGGAGAAAAAATTAATTTTTAGGGTTTTTGAGGTTTGATGGCTCCGATACCATGTTAGGAATATGATTTTCCTTCCTTTCATTCAATGTGTATCAAGCTATTTATATACAATATAACCTAGTATAAAGAATTAAGGGCCGAAACTATACCATAGCCCAAAATAAATAATACAACCAATATTAAGCCTAACAACTCTGGATTCAGATTAGATTTATAATGTTAAATCGTTGATAAAAAGATTAACTTCTACAGTTTATTGTAAAAAGATTGACTTCAGAGTTCTTAGTAAACGACTAGGTTTAATTTATAAGCAGCTTAGATCTCGATCCTACATTATATTATTAGGTAGTGGAGTAGCTTTTAGGATGCACACATTTTCACGTCAAAAAAATATATAAATGTATGCACGATCTTCATTTTCAACCCCCCTTGTCTCTAGTTAGTCTTGGGTGGACCTGGTTCACACTAATATTATTGTGGACCAAAACCACTTATTTAACATAGTATTCCTTTTTTTTTTTTGGAAAATTGAATTTTAATAATCCAACCTTTAGGCAGTCTTCTTAAAACAGTCCCACTTATAAGATATTTTTGAACAATCCAACCTTTTGCTGATATCTTCTTATAACGGTCCCTAGTGACTTGTGACCTGAACTTCAAGTAATTTTTTTTCCCTCCTCCTACTCATTTATCTCTCCTCCCCTTCACCTCCCTATCTAGTTTGACCTACCCCCTCTCCTTCCACTGGCCCCGCCGCAACCACCCGGCCCATGCCGCAGCCACCAGGGCCCACCCTCCTCTCTCTTTGTCGCCGCTTCTCTCTTTCTCCTGTCTCTCTCACTCTCCTCGAATCGCGTTCGTCGTTAATAGTAGCATTGGTTGTGTGTGGTGGTGGTGGTCGTCGTATTTAACGAGAGGGGGGAAGGGGAGGGGGGAGGGTGACAGGGTGGAAAGAGACGAAGGGATAGGAGAGAGGGGGGGGCGCGACGGGGTATGAGGCGAAGGAGAGGGGGGGAGGCGCGACGGGTTTGCTATGGGGGTGGGGTGGGGCTCTAGGGGCAGCGAGGTAGGGTGGGGCCGTAGCAAATTGGGCTGGGTCGGGGTTGGTTGACGCGGGTCGGGGTGGGAGTGGGGTGGGGCCGCAATAGGTCGGGGGTAGGGGTAGGGGTGGGGTGGGGATGCAGCGAATTGGGGTGGGGTGGGGGGTGGTGCCGCGGGCTGGGGTGGGGGTGGGTTGCCGCGAGCCGGGGTGGGGGGGTGGGGTGGGGCCGCAATGGGGTGGGGGTGGGGGTGGGGATGCGGCGATTTGGGGTGGGGTGGGTGGCGCGGGCTGGGGCGGGGATGGGATGGGGTGGCCGGGTGGGGCTGCGGGGGCTTAGGGTGGGGTGGGGTGGGGGCTGCGGGGGCTTAGGGTGGGGGGGGGCTGCGGGGGTGGCTAGGTGGTGGTGGTGGTGGTGGTTGTGGAGGAAAAGAGGTAGAGGAGGGAGAAAATGGGCTAACCAATTATAGTGTGACAAGTGTCACATTTGACCTGTTATACCAGTCAAAACAGGTCAAGGACCATTATGAGAAGATAACATCAAAATGTTGGATTGTTCAAAAATATCTTATAAGTGGGATTGTTTTAAGAAGACCGCTTAATGGTTGGATTATTAGAATCCAATTTTCCTTTTTTTTATATAGTAGTCTTTTAAAATATTAAATTACACTAACTATCTACCATAGTGACCATTTTTTTTTAATATAGTCACTCTTTCTCTCATTAGTTTATCATAATGGAATTTCTACTTTGTGACATAGTAACCTTTTTTTTTTTTTCACATAGTCAAACTTTACACTCTATATCTACTCATCTTTTACATCTATTTTTATATAGTGTAAATCACATGAATTAACATTAGGTCCACACTAATTTAGTGTGGATGAGGCCATATAAGTTTTTTTACCCTTGTCTCCTGCTACTTGTAATGTCTTTTTTTCCATTTATAAAACTACAATCACATATGATACCTTCACAATCACTAGTACAATATTAGAAATATCTAAATTATGCTTTTTATGAATAAAAAATCCGTTTAATTAAGCAAAATGATGTAGTGTTTAGAATTGACATTTTGTGCAAGTAGATTTCATAGTTCTAGGAGTTCAAGGCCTCTTAGAAATATTTTCTAAATTTTATGTGTAAGAGAAGCTTATTCAAATAAATGTCATGCCATATGTGACACGCATGACACAACGTAAGCATTTGAGCAGAAGAGTGTGTGGTGACATGTAACAAACTACAATTCTTATCCATATATTATAATAATAATTATAAAAAATGTCATTATACGTAACTTTTTCAATGTTTAAGTATGTTACTTCCTCCGTTCAAAATAAGTGAAACACTTCTCTCATTTATGTGAGAGCTTTTTGGGGCACAAGTCTGGTTACTATTCTTAAGAACAGTGATTTGACGCTTTTGCCCTTCATACTTCACAGAACCCCAGCCATGCCCTTCCTTTGCCACGTACTCTCTGTTGGGGAAAATTTGTTGCCTTTGTTAGACGCGTGACTAAAATTGGCTGCAATTCACATCTACTGTTCCCCTACCTTCATCCTCCTCCATCTCTCCCAGACAGTACTACAGTTGCTCCTTCTGTTGGTGGAAATAAGCTGCGCTTTTTCCTGTTGCTGCACATGCTGATTTCAAGATGAAAGGTGATATTTTCCATTAGCAGCATCAACAACAGCAACAACAACATGATAGACGGGTGAGGGGTTTAATTTCAAAAACCATAAAAAAAAGCAAACAATAAGGAAAAGAAGGCCAATTCTTCTGCGAAACATGGCGGTCGCAGCTCCAGGACAACTATACCTACATAAATCACCATCATGGGGTTCTAGAAGTGTCGATTGTTTCCATAAATTGGAACAAATTGCAGAAGGAACTTATGGGTAATTTCTTTTTTCCGCATTTTTCTAATTCAAATTTATGTTTTGATTTTTGTGTGTTAACTAATGGATTTTACACTTGCTTAATTTTGATTTTATGCTGTATAATTGAGTAGTTCTCTTAGTATGATTGGAACTTAAATTGTGGCGGATAAACTATTTAATTCGTGTTTTACTTGTGATTAGCATTCTAGGTGCAGTATTTGTCCATGCCTGAATTGACTTTGGTTGAATCTAGGATCTCAGTTTGCCAACAGATTGTCTTAATATAAACATTAAGAAACCATTAAACAGAGGCTAATTATTAAATAAGCGAGGGGAAGGATAACAAGATAAGATCATTAAAGATATTGAATGGGGGGAGAAAGAGAAAGGAAGGCTTAATATAAACATTTTTAAGCCGTAAAAGAAGAGTTAGACATAACATTTTTAAGCCCTAGAAGAAGAGTGAGACATGGAGAGGAAGAGGGACCAAGAGGGAGTAGGGAAGTAGGGAACGAGATGTGGAGAGAAAATAGTGAAGATGAGAGATAGAGATGAATACCACTTTAAGAACCCATTTAAAGGGTGTAGTTTCTGTATGCTTTTATTTCTCCATGCTTGAATTGACTTTGGTTGAATCTGGGATCTCAGTTTGGCATGAATTATACTTCCTTTTTATGTTTTCTTTCTTTTCTTCCTCTTTCCCGGAGATTTTTCAACCATATGGTACTTTCTTCTCCATTTCTTAACATAAACGAGATGTGGAGAGAAAATTTGTGGTCAAATAGGATCATACTGTCCAGGGCTCCACGTTTCCATGATTATCGCAAAAGTATTCTACTGATTATCAACTTGCATCTCCGGCCACTTTGGATTTTTACTGAACTCTTTGTTATAAGCCACCCCTCTGTAATTATACCATCGGCAGGCTACATCACTGTACTCATACAGTACCTCAAAGCCACTCGACTGAAATTTTGTCTTGTTCTGATTTTCTGCAAACAGCAGACTAGGCTCTTAAATAGTTTTAATGAGTAATTTATGTCGAAATGAATCGAATTGAATACTGCTATGCCAGCTTTCATTCATCTTTTCTATTTCTCTTGAGCTCATTTGTGGTGATACATGTCTACAACTCTGCTGCTTGTAAGTGTGTGATCATTTACATTGGAGTTTGATTCCTGTGCTTTTCTTACTTTTCCTTCCTGCTCTCATGCAAAGATCTTGATTATATGCCAGTGATTTGATTGGTGCTATTGATGAGTTTTGATTTCTATTTGCCTTGCTGGTTTCTGAAATTTGTCTATTGCAGATTGAGATTATTTACAACTATGTCCAGGAAGAGGCTGAGCTAAAGTAGCTGCATATCCTTAATGCATTTGAAATGGATGTTCATGGCAAAGACTTTAGCTGTGTACGAGTATCTTCAGCTCTCTATCTGTTTCGTTCTTCCAACAAGTTTCACATTGTGAATTCTAAGTTTATATAGGCTGAATAATGCCTGATATATGGCTGCAAAGAGTCCTGGTGCTATTAACCTGCATTCTTCCCTGTATCTTAGGTGCTTCCAGCGAGTCATTTTGCAACTTTGTACTGTTTTTTTTTTTCCACCACGCTTGTTTCTGTATTTACTCCTCAATTTACCGTGGACTATTTTTTAATCTTGATTGGTACTTTTATAGGTGCATTCATTGGGATTGATATAGGGACACATTTGCCTAAATTGCCACCAGCTTCAGACGTGGTTGCTATTCTTACAGACAACCAGATAACTCATGTTCGACTTTTTGATGCTGATACACACATGCTCCGTGCCCTTGCCAATACAAGCATAGAAGTAATGGTTGGTGTTACAAATGAGGAAGTTCTGGGGATTGGGCAATCACCATCAGTTGCAGCAGCATGGGTAAACAAAAATGTAGCAGCTTATGTTCCCGGCACTAATATTACTGCCATTGCTGTTGGTAGTGAGCTATTGACTGCAATACCACACGCTGCTCCTATTCTTGTTCCTGCCATGAATAACCTTTATAAAGCTCTCGTTGCTTCCAACTTAAATTTCAAGGTCAAAGTCTCCACCCCACACTCCATGTACCAAGTCCTCCAATTCTTAAAGAACACTAACTCCTATTTCATGCTAAATGCATAACCTTATCATGGGTATACCACAGGAGATGGCATTTTTCCGCTTGAATATACTCTATTTCAACCACCACCCTCTGTCAAGCAGATTGTTGATCCAAACACTCTGTTCATTATAATAGCATGTTTGATGCTTTTGTAGATGCTGCGTATTACTCGATCGATGCTTTCAATATTTCAGGGATCTCAGTAGTAGTGACAGAAATAGGGTGGCCATGGAACGGGGGAGCTAATGAACCCGATGCCTCAGTGAAAAATGCTCAGACTTATACTAATAATTTGATCCGAAGGGTTTTGAATAACTCAGGTCCGCCAAGTCAGCCAACTATGCCAATAAACACATACATTTATGAGTTATTTAATGAGGATGAGCGCCGTGGTCCTGTCTCTGAGAAGAATTGGGGGTTGTTCTTTACCAATGGCTCCTCTGTTTATCCTCTGAGTTTTGGTGCTTCTGGTTCAATGTCAGGCAATTCAACAGGTCTTTTTTGTAATGCAAAGTCAGGTGCCGATGAAGACAAGCTGCAGAACGGTTTGAACTGGGCTTGTGGTGATGGTTATGCTAATTGTACTGCCATTCAAGAAGGCGGGCCGTGTTATTACCCTGATACTACTGAAAATCATGCCTCTTATGCATATAATGATTATTATCAAAGGATGAGCAGCGTTGGTGGCACTTGTGACTTTGATGGTACAGCAACTACAACTGCTGCCGATCCGAGTATGTTACTGTGCCTTTCTTCACAAATCACAATGCTCAAACGGGACTGACATATTATTATTTCATATTTTTCTCTTTTTCATCTAAATGATAATACTTGCATAGTTCAGCCTCTAGATGATCATATGACAATGTAGTGACTTCTTGATTAGTTAATGTTAGACTAATAATGCCATACCATGAGGATCTGGATCACAGTACATATAGATATATTGCTATATCAAGGTGGTAGAAATTCTCCCTTGGAAACTAGCATAGGTTAAAGGTCACACCTTTCTTTTGTCTTTGTAGAACAGTAGATCCTAATATATACTTCTGTCTGATGGTTCTCTTGGCATGTTTAATGACAGAATGGTAGAGTTTGGAGAGGAGTAGAATTGTTCGACCTTAGTTCTTATTAAATAAATATGATTCCATTCTTTCCTTTCTACTCGTTCTCTATTTTAGGAAAGAATGGTATCAATGCAAAATAAAAAACGGAAAAATAACTCTTCTACTCCATTGTATAGATTTACTCTAAAGATTCCTCACTCACAGTCCTATCATTGCTTAGGCAAACTCAAGTTGGGTAATTAGGCCTATATTATGCCTAGGTTTAATTACTCATATTTGCTAAGAAAAAAAAAAAGAGAATGAAGTAAAACTAAGTTAAAGCGAATGCCTGAAATTATGAGAGAATATTCTTGTAATTTGATTGCAATTTGTGTGACATCTAGCAAATTAGCTTAATTGGGTGAAACATATCTTATTGATTTGTTTGTAACTATATGCCTACTAATATGTTCTTTTTTTTTCTTTCTTCTCATGTTTTTTTTACTTAGAGATGCAAGGTTTATCAAGCTATGTTACACTCAATGTACAAATTAGGAATAATAATGATTATGATCATGATGATGATGACAATAATAACAACAATTATAATAATAATTGCTAGAAAGAGAAGAAAAGGTGAAGGTTAATTCACAAATACATAAGAGAATAGTGAGATGGAGCGAGGTGGAGGAATCAAGATGGGGTAATGGTAAAGGAAAGAGGGAAAGAATATGAGGGCTAAGATGAGAGAAAGAGGAAGGAGGAAGAGGTAGTCATAACTTAAACTATAAGAAAGAGATAAAGAACACTATTACATCATCTCCTAAAACTTGCAAAAAAACATATTGGTTGGAAAGGAGGAGGGATACAGTAGGCGAGAATTTTTAAATTTACAAAGCTATATAATTAAATAAGCGTGATACGTATAGTGAAAGAGGGAGCAAGCAGTTGGTTGAGAGAGACTTAATAAGATCAAGACACGAGAGAGTGTGGGAAAGAGGGTGCAGGAGTGCAGATGAGGAACTGAGATAAGAGGGAGGAAGGGATGGAGAAAGAAGGATGGAGAAAGGTATAGAAGAGGGAAGATGAGCAGATAAGAGTTGAGGAGAAGATATGAAGTGTTAGAGGTTAAGGAAGAGAGGGAAAACAAAAAGAATATCAAAATGAAAAAGAAAGAGTCGAGTTTGGAGAGAAGAGTAGAGTTGTTCGACCTTATTTCTTATTAAATAAATATCATTCTATTCTTTCCTTTCTACTCGCTCTCTATTTTTAGGAAAGAATGGTATCAATGTAAAATTAAAAACGAAAAAATGACTCTTCTGCTCTACTGTATAGATTTACTCTAAAGATTCCTCACTCACCATCCTATCATTGCTTAGGCAAACTCAAGTTGGGTAGTTAGGCCTATATTATGCCTAGGTTTAATTACTCATATTTGCTAAAAAAAAAAGGAAGAGAAGGAAGTAGAACTAGGTTAAAGCGAATGCCTGAAATCATGAGAGAGAATATTCTTGTAATTCGATTGCAATTTGTGTGATATCTAGCAAATTAGCTTAATTGGGTGAAACATATCTTATTGATTTGTTTGTAACTATATGCCTATTAATATGTTCTTTTTTCTTTCTTTCTTTCTTCTCATGTTTTTTACTTAGAGATGCAAGGTTTATCAACTTATGTTACACGTCAATGTACAAATTAGGAATAATAATGATTATGATCATGATCATGATGATGACAAAAATAATAATAACAATTATAATAATAATTGCTAGAAAGAGAAAGAAAAGGTGAAAAGGTTAATTCACAAATACATTAGATAATAGTGAGATGGATAGAGGTGGAGGAATCAAGATGGAGTAATGGTAAAGGGGAAAGGGAAAGAATATGAGGGCCAAGATGAGAGAAAGAGGAAGGATGAAGAGATAGTTATAACCTGGACTATAAGAAAGAGATAAAGAACACTATTACATCATCTCCTAAAACTTGCAAAAAACATATTGGTTGGGAAGGAGGAGGGATACCATAGGCGAGAATTTTTAAGTTTACAAAGCTATATAATTAAATAAGCGTGATACGTAGAGTGAAAGAGGGATCAAGCAGTTGGTTGAGAGGGAGTAAATAAGATCAAGACACGAAACTCGAGAGAGTGTAGGAAAGAGGATGCAGGAGTGAAGATGAGGAACTGAGATAAGAGGGAGGAAGGGATGGAGAGCCTAAGGAGACTAATCTTAGAGTGTAATTGAGAATGAGATAAAGATCACTTCTAAAAGATTTTTAAAAATTCAAAAAATCATTAAAAACGAGTGAGAAGGAAAGAAAGAGAAGGGGAAAGAGAGGGGGAGAAAGTAGTAATTGACTTTATAAAATTTACAAAAACATAACAAACGGGAGAGAGGAGAAAACAAATAGAGAGGAGCACTTTCAAAAGATCTTATATATTCGCGAAATAACAGAAGGAGCGAGAGATTGACTTTGGGAATTTCAAAAAAGGATTTATTAGTAAACAAAAGAGGAAATTATGGAGAATAGATAAATGGATAGATAGACAAAGAGATAGGGATAATGAAGGCGAATATATGGACAGTTTGATGGATAAACAAAGAAAGAAGGAGATCAAATATATATATAAATATATATGTATATATATATATATATATATGTATATATATATATGTATATATATATATATGTATATATATATATGTATATATATATATATATATATATATATATATATATATATATATATATATATATATAGAGAGAGAGAGAGAGAGATATTAAGGAGAGAATTAGGGCATTTGAGGAGCATGTTTAATATCCATTGTATTATATGATACAGTTTTGTCGTTCTTTTGAGGAAGATAGAGAGTGGATTTGAGACAATTTCTACAAAACGCAAACATTTCACTTAATAAAAATGAGGGAGTAAGCACTTGTAGGAGAATATTATATTCATTTCAGTTTCTTTTTGTAAAAAAAAAGATGGTAATACGAGGGAAGGGGAGAATTAGTAAGAAGGATGGAGAAAGGTATAGAAGAGGGAAGATGAGCAGATAAGAGTTAAGGAGAAGATCTGAAGTGTTAGAGGTTGAGGAAGAGAGGGAAAAAAAGAATATCAAAATGAAAAAGAAAGAGTCGAGTTTGGAGAGAAGAGTAGAGTTGTTCGACCTTATTTCTTATTGAATAAATATGATTCAATTCTTTCCTTTCTACTCGCTCTCTATTTTTAGGAAAGAATGGTATCGGTGCAAAATTACAAACGGAAAAATGACCTTCTACTCCCTTCGTATAGATTTACTCTAAAGATTCCTCACTCACCATCCTATCATTGCTTAGGCAAACTCAAGTTGGGTAGTTAGACCTATATTATGCCTAGGTTTAATTACTCATATTTGCTAAAAAAAAAAATGAGAAGGAAGTAAAACTAAGTTAAAGTGAATGCCTGAAATCATGAGAGAATATTCTTGTAATTCGATTGCAATTTGTGTGATATCTAGCAAATTAGCTTAATTGGGTGAAACATATCTTATTGATTTGTTTGTAACTATATGCCTACTAATATGTTCTTTTTTCTTCCTTTCTTCTCATGTTATTTACTTAGAGATGCAAGGTTTATCAAACTATGTTACACGTCAATGTACAAATTAGGAATAATAATAATTATGATCATGATGATGATGCCAAAAATAATAATAACAATTATAATAATAATTGCTAGAAAGAGAAAGAAAGGTGAAAAGGTTAATTCACAAATACATTAGAGTATAGTGAGATGGAGAGAGGTGGAGGAATCAAGATGGGGTAATGGTGAAGGGGAGAGGGAAATAATATGAGGGCCAAGATGAGAGAAAGAGGAAGGAGGAAAAGATAGTTATAACTTGGACTATAAGAAAGAGATAAAGAACACTATTACATCATCTCCTAAAACTTGCAAAAAATATATTGGTTGGGAAGGAGGAGGGATACAGTCGGCGAGAATTTTTAAGTTTACAAAGCTATATAATTAAATAAGCGTGATACGTAGAGTGAAAGAGGGAGCAAGTAGTGGTTGAGAGATACTAAATAAGATCAAGACACGAGAGAGTGTAGGAAAGAGGATGCAGGAGTGAAGATGAGGAACTGAGATAAGAGGGAGGAAGGGATGGAGTGAAGATGCTCACTACCATCCACCACCTAAGATGCGCACGATCCCCCAAGGTAGCAAAAGAGCTTCCAAGATCGAAAAGATCTTCAAAAGTTGCTCTAACTTGTACATAACCTTTTTGCTGGTGAAGTTTTTTAGTATGCTTATGCTAAACTTATTAAGCTTTTGATTTGCCTTACAATTCAAATCTTATGTTTGCGTCTAACTCAATGGGTAAGGGAACATTGTGTTTTATATTTTTATTTGTTTTTTCCTTTACTCCAAGAAGAACGAAACAATTAGGTATTGCACACCATCACAGTAGATACTACTAAAAAACAGTTGCAATTATAAGCTCTACAATAAACAAAATAAAATTAATTCTCATTAACAAGAAATGATGCATTACATTACTCCATCATTCTCAGTTACAAGCAAGTTTTCCACAATTAACCTTCTTTGTGCTATTGTTAACTTACATCTCTGCCTTTTAATAATCGCTTCGAGTTGTTCTACTTCCTCGGCCATTTCTTCTTACTAATTTTCTCCGTCTTCTTGTAGCTTAAGAACTACCCCCAGTAGTTGTTACAGAGAAGAATGCAGGATCATCAACATCTCCATCCTTCATACTGGCCACGACGCAAGAACTCCTGAATTTTGATTTTTTTTAGGACTATACAGATAGATGTGCACCTCTTACATTATTATGAAGGTGTGTATGCAGTTCTTATGTGTAAGTATAGGTTCTTTTTTTGGGCAAACAATAGAACAACGAAATGTAGTAGAAGAGGAGGAGATGAAAAACGATTCTCTTGTTTGTAAATGTTTATGTAGGTGCTGGCTTTTAAACCTCAGCCTTATCAACTTTAATGTTTGAATCTCTTTGTTTCAAAAATCTGATCATGTTTACATAGGCGTGCTTTATCGTTTCCTCTTATCCGATTATGCTAATGTTTATCATTTAGTTGTCCGTCGTTATTGTTGCTACCTTGGGGGGCCGTGCGCGAAAGCGCGCGGACCAACAACTAGTATGTTAAAGTATGTGCTTGTGTGCTTGTCTTTTGAAGTAGCCTTTCTAAAAGATCATCTAATTTTCTCGTTGCAAGTAAGTATTTTCCAAACATAGCTTATTAATATAATGTCACCAATAGACCTAGTTATGGGGCGGGGCGGGTTAGGGTCGATGCGGGTAAAAGCGGGTCGGTTCATGAAAGGGTCGGCTCATACAGGGTTATAGTGGGTCGGGTCATAGCGGGTTGCGGGTCAATAGACGGACAAGAAAAATAGTGAACGGAGAGAGACAAAAGTGAGTATAATTGAATACAAATTCTTTAGTTCGCTAATAAGGGTAATCTATAATATAATGAAGGAACAAAGTTTGTCTAATGGTTACATTATAAGTGGAACATTCTGCTGGTGTATACAACCTATTACCTAACAAAAAGATAGGCCTTAAGCCAATAAGCCCAAGCTAATATAAAGAATATAAGATATAGGCATATAGCCCAACTATACATAGTACATCTTTAACCCAATAGCATGTACTGTTGTAACTAGTGGTGTCAGAAACAGATCTGACCGCTGGGTCAACCTGATACTAACCTGACTTGAACCTGGTTCGACCTGTGAGGGTCAGTCCCAAGACCTGACCTGGGATTACCCAGACCTGACCGGTACCCGGCAAGAGTATATTCTGACCTGACCACACATACATGCATTCAAACTCGAACCTGACTGTATCTCAATCCAATATTAATCCAAACCCAATCAGACTCAGTAAATACCAGATTTGTTTATGACCGAACCGAATTCAACTATAATTGATGTTTAACCAGATAAAATCAAAACTACCTTATTTGATCCAATTTTTCAAACCAACCTATTTGGACGACTAAACCCCACCAACTTATTAAATTTCAATTATTATTCTATATCTACTAAATTATTTAAGTATGTATATATTTTGCTAGATATATATGCTTATAAATTTATATAATATTCATTCCTTGTGTCCATAACATATGAGTAGAAGATCAAGTTACAAACGCAAAAATTATTGTACTTAGTACTTAATCGATAAAACTCTTTTTTTCAATGTTTAAGTAAGGTAGAATGAATTGTAATAAATTTAAAGAAATAAATTTCGAAAAATGTATCATAGGTGCCGCTTGATTTTCATATCTCACTAAAATCCAATTATTGTTTTATATCTACAAAATCATTTTAAAATATATTAATTTTATCTTTTACTAAATATATAATATATCATTCCTTTATCACTATTTATAAGTTGGTATTATTCACTAGTAAAGTAATATCACCGGTATATCACCGTAGAGAATACCATGACAAATCATACCAATTTTTTTTTTAAGATAATTGTATCTTTTTTATTAAATTTGAAGGATATGAAATCATAGTTTAAAGGATATGAAGATCTTGATTGTGATATACTGATTAATATGAACTTGAATATTTTTTCATTAGAAAATTAAAAGAATGACAAAGGTACAATTGAAAAGAAAAAAAAAGAATTTCCAGAATAATTGATACAAAATTGAGCAGAAAAACTCTATCCTAGATCTCACAAAAAACTTATTCAACATAGCATAAGTATATAAAAATCAACAAATGAAATTACAAATCAAAAAGGGAAAACTCTCGTGTGGGCTGCAACCACCACAACCGAACAATCTCGCAACCACCACTGACTCCGGCGAGATCTTTGGTCAGCAAACCTTCATCGAGATCTTCGCTTGTTCAAATCAAGATTTGGGATGAAGCTTTTCTTGAACCTTCACGTTTCCAGATCTTCGATCTTTTGCGTTCGATAAGATCTTCAATCCTGGCCTCCAGCGAGAGCTTCGATTAGCAAGATCTCTGCCCAGATTTTTGCTCTGCAATCTCCTTGAGTTGAAGGAAAAGGAGATGAATGAAAAAACGAAATTGTTGGTGTCGAAAGAGGAGGGTTTAGGATTGATGGTTAATAAGCAGAGTGAATGAGCAGTGCGAAGTGTTGAAGTTGAAGGAGGAGCATTTAAAGGAAAGATCTGAAATGCTGGAATTGAAAGAAAAACAAGCTGGTGATCATCGTAAAGTGATGGAGTTGAAAGAGAAAGAAGATCTAAAGCAGTGGAATTGAAGGATAAGAGTTTTAGAGAATGAGAGAAGGAAGTGGAGGTGGGCGGATGAGAGGGATGGGGATTAGGGTTTTAGAGAGGAGAGATGGAAGAGAGACCAGGGAAATGGAAATGGGTTTGAGAGATTGATGGTTAGATTTTGATCCTTCTCAAATCAAAGGGTTCTAATTCATGATCCATGATATTATTTCTTGACCAATAGAAAAAGAGAATAATCTAACACATGGATTGATGACCTAGCACATGATTGATAATCTTATATTCTTATCATCTTACTAATTATTGTCTTGGTTTAGTAATTTACTAACTTTAATTTGAAATTTTGGTTATTTTTATTGAAATTATTATGATTAGTATTTAAGCCATAACTATCATTTATTAATTAGCATAATATAATCATTATTATTATTATTATTATTATTATTATTATTATTATTATTATTATTATTATTATTATTATTATTATTATTATTATTATTTTATTAGAGTTATGAATTGATTTTATTACTCAATTAAGTAGTGATATAATTATATTTATTTAAGTGAACTTATATGTAATGTTACATTGACTTAGATTATCGACTTACAATGATACATTCATTGATCTCGTCCGATAACAACTTGTTTCAATCCAAATACATGTTTTTAGTTTCAAAATGCATTTAACATGAAGACTACTATCTAAAATAGTGTACTATTATCTTGAATTAGCTAAAATAGTGTACTATTCTCTTGAATTAGCTTATAATCTATATTGATACATTCAATAATCTTATATAGTAACAACTTCTTCAATTATCTAGGAACAAGTTAGTGAGTTACTGAGTTGGTATAAGTCTATGTGAGTAACTGACTAAATGCTAAATTTACATATGGTTGTTAACAAGTTACTATGTAATTAACTATTGACTTATGGCTGTTATGTTTACTATCATTTATATAAACTATTGTTATGTTTATTATTATTATCGTACAACATATGAACTCTCATTATAATCACTTAAGCCTCATATGAACCGTTGTTGTAAACATATGATTGTCATTTGTTATAATATCATAATATATCAAGAGTCGTTGTACTAATTTATAATCAATATAGTATTAGAATGATTTTACAATTATTTTAACACCAATGTACAGTACTAATATTGATAAAATAGTTTTGTTTATACTTTATCATATATAGTCACGACATAATACATATATATCGCGTTATGTTTGTTATTGTTATTGTTGCTACTATTGTTGTAAGTATTTGTATTGTTATTGTTATTGTTAGTATTTGATAGGCGTATCGCGCACCTAACAAAAATAAATAACCTAACTAATCCTCCTAACTATGTAGTAGGGTAAGTCAGGGTCGATCCCACATAGAGAAAGTTGTTCTATGATTAGCCCTTAAGTAATGGTAAGACTAATGGAGATTTAATATCAAGAATAATGGTGGAATAAACTATACTAATCAATCTATAAATAAAAGACTCTATAGTTAAGTATCCCCACTAGCA
This sequence comes from Beta corolliflora, assembly GCA_947648045.1. Taxonomy (NCBI): domain Eukaryota; kingdom Viridiplantae; phylum Streptophyta; class Magnoliopsida; order Caryophyllales; family Amaranthaceae; genus Beta; species Beta corolliflora. Next base: position 143,184 of record CANSZD010001369.1, read on the forward strand.
TGAATTAGTACAACAATAATTTCTACCCCAAACTAGTTAATTAAATGCTCACAAGGAAAAGTACACCCTATAAAATACCATAAACCTCTCCCGAGTATCTATGGCTTCTCTAATATGCACTCAAGCCTACTCCCGTGGAATCATGCAAATTAAAGACATTAAACGCGGCACTCTAACTTCCTAACAATCCATTCTACCTACTCCCGTGGAGAACTTCATGTCCTTAGTTGAAATATTCAAATCCATCAAAACCCAACTCCCGTTGTGATCAAGACAAAGGAATCATAACAATACTAGTTATCCCTAATCTAGTATTGGAATATGCACAATCAATTAAGCAAGAACAATTCAGTAATTAGTTTGAGAATTTAAAGAAATAATCATGAATTAATTCACACTAGGGTTCAACTTAACCATAGATTACAAAACTATGTAAGCATAATTGAAATAAATAAAGGAAATAGAGAAGAATAATAAAACATCATAATATAAAACAAGGAGAAAAGAAGAAGAAAAGAGATACTTGAATTAATGGAAGAAAAGTGGAGTCTTGTAGAACTATGAAGATCTACAAGTTTCTCTCTCTAACTTCTCTCTCTAAAAACCCTAAGTATAAACTAATAATGATGATATAGTATCTAAGCTGCTCAAAATAATGTTTTTAGTCCTATTTATAAGCTAAGATTAATATAAACCGACATAAGTTAGGTCATGCGGAAGATACGACATTACAGCAGGTTGCACGGGCAAGCAACTATGCGCACGGGCGTGCAGGATCGTGCACGGTCGAGCGAAATCTCGCTCGGTCGTGCGAGCGAGGCAGAAGCTTCAGTGACTTTTGATTGCAGGTTGCACGGCCGAGCAGATATCCGCACGGGCGTGCGGTCGAGACAGTGGCTTCAGCTCAACTTTGAACAGCTATAACTTTTGATCCAGAGCTTTGTTTCACACATGCAATATATCGTTGGAAAGCTCTTGAAGTCTAGTTTCCAACCCAATTGGAATTACCTCATTATCATTCTTGAGTCAAAAGTTACGAGTGAAATGGTGAAGAGGTGTCATATTTCGCACAAGTACACAAAGTCATGTGTATCTTCTTCACTTTAAATCCGTTTTGGGCACATGATATATCGTTTTGAAGGTCATCTACGCGCCTAAATCATCATGTCCTCAAATAGGAGTCCAAAGTACCTGAGATTACATCAAAAGACCAAACAACCCGTGAAAGCATCGTAGCTTACGAAAATGGACCTAAACATGCATAAATGCAAGTAAATGCTCTAATAGTACAAGAAAATGCACCCTAATATACAACTAAATGATGTTAGAATATGCACTTATCAAACTCCCCCAAGCTAAACCATTGCTTGTCCCCAAGCAATAAGACATAAACATTGGAAAAGAAAGACGACCTACAATATAGGACTACAACAGGGCTAAACACTCAACTGAAAACACAAGAGATAAAATCACTACACAAACCAAGCATCAATACAAGCTCGAACAAAGCCGCATAGCATGCCATGTATCGCAATCGACTCTCCAATCATACCACATACCATCTCTCCCAATTTAGATTTAACCAAACCTGACAGACCTCACTATAGTCATGTGCGCTCAAATCTCTCATGTGTTTAAAGGATAAATGATAACACTCAACCTAAAACAAGTCGACTCAGATGAAACATAAACTCTTTAACTTTGACTTTTTGACTCACTTAATACTCAAAAATACAATACACAATGATCAAGAGGACTTTTAAGGGTTGTAATGGGGTTGAGGTTAAAGGTATGGAAAATAATTTAGGAATTGTGGTGGAAAAACCAAGAAGGGGGAGCATTATATAACTGAAAACATGACCAAGAAAGGTCACAACAACTCCGTGCAACAACCAACAATCTCCAAATATAATCAACAACACTTTTCACTCAAGAAATTCAATCATAACCCTTTTTATTTCACTTTATTCACAACTTTTTTTTCTACTTCTTTTTCATTTCATTTTTCAACTTTTTTTTCTTTTTTTTTTCGAACTTTCAATTCAATTTCAAAGCTCACTAAACATACTTTTCCATCCTTCTAAACTACAAATAGAGCACTTCAATTCAATACAAACCAAACCAAAACTAATACTCGCTCCCCCAAGCTAGGCTTAGGAAAAATATCGAATGAGGCCAATGGCTTGTAATGTAGGTATCAATCAAACATAGTCAGAAAGGCTCAGCGGGGTTAGAGGAAGGATAATATGAAAACAAGAATAGCTCTGGAGCTGAGATCATGAAATAGAATGCCTCAATCATATCAAAATGTATGCACTAGCAAATATCAAGGAGTACTAAGTCAAAATCAAGATCAATGCGACAACTAAGGAACTAATCACACATGAAAGAACATAACTGACACAGATACGTCAGTTTATAGGCACAAAAGCTCACTTAGTTTAAGGTGTCTGGCACAATAAAGTTAAATCGAGCCGAGTGAGATCAATCAATCTTACCACAAACAATCAATTGCGAAACAATCGTGCTATGAAGAATCATGAACAAGATGAATTATGCTTAGGAATTGTAGTAAAATATCAGCAAGGTTCTCAATAAGTGCTAGCAATAGTCCCATAGATGCAACTAAAATGACATGAAATCTAATATGAGATGAAATATGCCAATGCAACTATGAAAGCATACAATGTTTTTGGTTACACATAAACTCCCACTCCTAGTGAGCGGTACAAACCGTGCAACATCCTACGAAAGCAATGAAAAAAAAAAAACTACTCTAGATGCAACTAACATGCGCTAAGTAATGATGACAAACATCCTCCCCCGAGCTAAATGACACATTGTCCTCAATGTGAACAAAGAGGAATTAAATGAGGGAGAGGTACAACTTACAAAAAGGGGTGGGTAATCAAAGGGAGTGTCAAAAAGCATCGACACCTCCACCACAATCGATAGTTGTCCGAGGGAGTGAACTTAGCCAAAAAAAATTGGCTATGCTTGTACCTAGCAACGAGACTTCGTCACACATTAGCAAAGTTAGTCAAACCAAAATAAATAAATAAAATGAACAAAGTCGGGTTGCCTCCCGATAAGCGCTGATTTAAGGTCTTGCATGACCGCTTAAGACTAGTAGATCACTCATAATAGTTCAATGCTCTAAGAAACTTATCATATGTTCCTGCAAACATCTCAGAGCATATTATATAAGAGTGGAAAGGAAAAATGAAAAAAATTAGTACTAAAAAATTACTAAAACTACAAAAAGAAAAATCAAAGGAAAAATTATATTTACAAGAAGAAGAAAAAGAAAAATTGTTAGTCTTTTTACATGACTCAAAAGAAGGAAAAGAAACTAAATTTACATTATTTACATTATCATAAAAGTCATTCAAGAAGGGAGGAAGAAGGAACGATGGAGGATATAATATAGGGGAAGAAGGAATAAGATCAAGTTTTTTAGAAAAAGGAACATGAGACTCAAAAACTATAGGTGGTACCGATAAAGACTCATAAATCACTTCACTCTCGACTTGACTTTCCTCCAAAGAGGAAATTTCAACAAAGGGCTCTTCCTCCTTTAAAATATCCATCACATTGCTCTCTCCTATAATTTGATCATCATCCTCATAACTCTCATTCTCTATACAACCGGCATCATCAACATCATAAATATACGGTTGGGGATGAGAATTTTGAGTGTAATAATCAAATTCATATTGGGGTGAGGGGTTAAAATCATTCACTAACGTCACATCACACGAAGAAAAATCATGTGAAGTAGATTGACAATTTGAGCAATAAGGAGGTGTTGTAATATGCATCTCGGATGAAAAGGATGGTCTAGAAGATAAAGACATATCCCACTCATAATTATTCTGAGCCAACCACTCAATTTGATCCCAACAATAATCAGGTGATTGAGATAGAAATTGACCATTAGACATAGACTCCAACACCTCCCTAGTTTCTTCATTTAAACCCTCATAAATCACTAGGCACATATCCCAAATTTCAATTCCATGGTTAGGACCAACAAAATCGCCAAGTCTATAATAGTATTTCCAAAACAATTCATTCTCATATTGAGGAAAAGAAAAAATTGCTCTAGAATTACTAGCAAAAATATTGGGTTCATGGAACATGTATGGTAATTCCTGAGAACTCATGCAAAAATTGGGAGAATTTTGATATGATGCATCAAAACTATAAACATGAGAACCACAAGAATTATGACTATGGTGCCTATCAGAAGAATTATCCCCATCAAAATAATAATATGACTCCATGATACGAAAAAAAGAAAAGAAAAAAAAATATTCACAAAAGAAAGGAAAAAAATATATATACAGTCTAGTTTCACCAAAAAATAAAAACTAAATAAAACAAACTATCTCCCCGGCAACGGCGCCAAAATTTGATAGGCGTATCGCGCACCTAACAAAAATAAATAACCTAACTAATCCTCCTAACTATGTAGTAGGGTAAGTCGGGGTCGATCCCACAGAGAGAAAGTTGTTCTATGATTAGCCCTTAAGTAATGGTAAGACTAATGGAGATTTAATATCAAGAATAATGGTGGAATAAACTATACTAATCAATCTATAAATAAAAGACTCTATAGTTAAGTATCCCCACTAGCATGAATTAGTACAACAATAATTTCTACCCCAAACTAGTCAATTAAATGCTCATAAGGAAAAGTACACCCTATAAAATACCATAAACCTCTCCCGAGTATCTATGGCTTCTCTAATATGCACTCAAGCCTACTCCCGTGGAATCATGCAAATTAAAGACATTAAACGCGGCACTCTAACTTCCTAACAATCCATTCTACCTACTCCCGTGGAGAACTTCATGTCCTTAATTGAAATATTCAAATCCATCAAAACCCAACTCCCGTTGTGATCAAGACAAAGGAATCATAACAATACTAGTTATCCCTAATCTAGTATTGGAATATGCACAATCAATTAAGCAAGAACAATTCAGCAATTAGTTTGGGAATTTAAAGAAATAATCATGAATTAATTCACACTAGGGTTCAACTTAACCATAGATTACAAAACTATGTAAGCATAATTGAAATAAATAAAGGAAATAGAGAAGAATAATAAAACATCATAATATAAAACAAGGAGAAAAGAAGAAGAAAAGAGATACTTGAATTAATGGAAGAAAAGTGGAGTCTTGTAGAACTATGAAGATCTACAAGTTTCTCTCTCTAACTTCTCTCTCTAAAAACCCTAAGTATAAACTAATAATGATGATATAGTATCTAAGCTGCTCAAAATAATGTTTTTAGTCCTATTTATAAGCTAAGATTAATATAAACCGACATAAGTTAGGTCATGCGGAAGATACGACATTACAGCAGATTGCACGGGCAAGCAACTATGCGCACGGGCGTGCAGGATCGTGCACGGTCGAGCGAAATCTCGCTCGGTCGTGCGAGCGAGGTAGAAGCTTCAGTGACTTTTGATTGCAGGTTGCACGGCCGAGCAGATATCCGCACGGGCGTGCGGTCGAGACAGTGGCTTCAGCTCAACTTTGAACACCTATAACTTTTGATCCAGAGCTTTGTTTCACACATGCAATATATCATTGGAAAGCTCTTGAAGTCTAGTTTCCAACCCAATTGGAATTACCTCATTATCATTCTTGAGTCAAAAGTTACGAGTGAAATGGTGAAGAGGTGTCATATTTCGCACAAGTACACAAAGTCATGTGTATCTTCTTCACTTTAAATCCGTTTTGGGCACATGATATATCGTTTTGAAGGTCATCTACGCGCCTAAATCATCATGTCCTCAAATAGGAGTCCAAAGTACCTGAGATTACATCAAAAGACCAAACAACCCGTGAAAGCATCGTAGCTTACGAAAATGGACCTAAACATGCATAAATGCAAGTAAATGCTCTAATAGTACAAGAAAATGCACCCTAATATGCAACTAAATGATGTTAGAATATGCACTTATCAGTATTCTTGTTTTTATTTGTATTATTATTATTATTGTTAGCATTGTTACTATTACTGTTATTATTTGTATTATTATTATTATTATTATTATTATTATTATTATTATTATTATTATTATTATTATTATTATTATTATTATCATCATCATCATCATCATCATCATTATCATCGCTTTATGTTTATTAATAATAGTTATTAATATTGTTATCGATCATGATCATCATAGCTATTTACAAACTTATATATAAATAATAATGCTTATAATAATAGAGTCATTTATATAAACCGTAGAATTGATCGTTTACTCGTTATCATTGGCGTTGGTTATAATATTATAACATATGAAGCTAAGAGTCGTTTTACTCATTTATATTACCTCCGTTCCTAAATAATAGTTACACTTGCACTTTTTACGCATGTCGATGCAAAACTTTGTGTAATAATAACCCTAATTTTATATTTTTAAAATTCTAAAAGTACATATCGAGATGAATCAAACAAGACCCCACATGATTATATTTTTTCTTGCACATAAATCACAAATGGTAGTTAAATTGAATTTTGTGAATAGTGTCAAAAGTCAAAGTATAACTATTGTTTAGGAACGGAGGTAGTATATTAGAGTGGTTTTATGCAGTTGTTTAGTCGAAATAAGAGTTGACTAAGAGAAAACACTAAAAATCACGGTAAACAATATAGTGTTTTTATTAGTTTTTCGTTATCATCCATATATTTATCGCACACACACATATGTATATATATGTCGATCTTTTTTAATAATATGATTCGTTCACAAAATCCATAACAAAATAAAAATGACCCGTTCAGGAGTTAACCGAAGTTGAATTGACGTTCAATAGCGAATGAACCCGATCCTTCACAATGATCGAACTAAGGTCATTAGTGTTTCGACCCGAGTACACTTGACCCTACCCAAGCGTACATGAAACCCAAATACGACCTGCGCAAACCCGGTAAAAAAATGTCCACGGGCGATCATACTCGGGAATGGATCGACTTGTAAATGGAACACTCAGACCTGTCCGGCACCCGGCAATCCCAAGATTCAAATGTGATCGACCCAGTTGAACAAAACCTGACCAATCACGACCTGGGGCACTGACTTTCAGAATCATGACCTGTCCGGATCTGACGTGGTTCGCCGTGGGTATACCCAGAACCTATTTAAGAACCTGTTTTGACACCACTAGTTGTAACGAATCCAATAAAGCAATAAAGAATTGAAGAACAATCGACACAAGAATTTAACGTGGTTCAATAACAATGTGTTAGCTACATCCACACAGCAAGGAGAACATATTTTATTAGGTTCAAGAGAGAGAATACAGAATATACAGAATATGGAAGAAGAATTTAATTATAGGGGGCGTTGCTCCCACACCCCCACCAAGGTGTTTCACCTCGGGACCCCGACTCGCTGACCGGGCAGCGAGACCCCGTACTTATTGGTTAATCCCAATGCCAGATAATTCAAGGCATAGTTTGATATGTAGATTTATAATGAAGAGGGGAATATTTGAACAAGAAATGGAAGGAGAACTATATAAAGAGATGATGTCCTAAACTCCTTAACAATGAGTCCCTATACATGGATGATTGGATATTGGTATCTAAAACTTTTCCAATTGGTACCATAAAATCTTTCAATGGTAAGCAACGGGGTTCGGCTCGTGCTGGAACTATGCTTGTTACTGTTGTCTCGAGGATCGAGTTTCGCAAGGTGAGGGATATTCTGCTATTGGAGCTTCCAGATAGCCTTCTCCTGCATGGCCCTATAACTATTACACATGGAAATTTGTTGGCCATATTGTTTTGGGAAATGTATGTAATTTCTCCAGCTTGAAGCGTCATTTACTGCAATGTGCAATACATTTTTTCAGTTGTTCTGAATTTTTTTGGCTATAATATATGTATCCTAAGGGTTAATCAAGCGGAATTTCCATCCATCTAAACCTAGGTACAAGTGAAATCTTTTATGTATTGGAAAAATTTGTGTTATAAACCAAACACAATTCAGGCCTCAGGGTGTTCTATGTGCAAAAGCTGGGAAAAGAAATTGTGTTCTAACACTTTTTCAGCAAACTTTCAATGATTCTCTTCCACTGTTCACCTCCTCTGTGTCCTTTCTACTCTTCATTATTGTTTCGAATCGAAACAGAAAGACATAAAAATTAGAGCTACAGTCCGTAGAAAAAAGAAAGTGCAACATTATTATAGCAAGATGTATTAACACATAAGCTGTGTATAAGATGAAGCAAGAGTTTGAAAGCTAGTATTTATTTCCAGTAGCCACACTCTATAGCAACAAAAGCCGATATCTACTACAAAACGCAGTAGTAATTGTGTTTCAATAGCACAAACAAAGGTGAAGAATGTATGGAAAAACACTAGCTAATACAAGAAGATAATGCTAGAAGTGACAAAATTCGAGGTCATATACTGGTTATGAGACAACTTGAAGTTATGTAAGGGAAAGATTTATCCTCTCAGTTAGAAGGTGGGAAAAAGATGGCATCCGAAGTCCTCTTTGATCGGAATTTATTCTCCATGTCCGCGCTCACATTGAAAGCTGCCTGCAGGACTTCAGGGGATAGAGCCTTCCATGCTGAAGTCTTTCCTGCTAAATGGGTGAATATTGGGCTGCAAAATCATCACAAATCATTCATTTCTGAGTCAGATGAGAAACACAGATTCATACAGAGAAAATTTAACCTTGAACTAATTGTAAGAAGAATTGATTTTGTTTTCACTCAAGCAACCTCGTGAATTCCATTATGATCTTTGAAATCATGTGTTACAAATTCTTCAGCAGAACTGCATAAGTACGAGATAAGAGACTTACTTAGGTGTAGTGATGATAGAGAACCATTCCATCCCAGAAGGATCAGCAATCTTGGAGACAACACAGAACCTTGGCACAATAAACAGTTGTCCTGCCTTCACTGTAGTTTCCAACATCCTTCTTCCATCGATGCCAACAACTTGAACACGGCCACTCCCTCGAACAATGTATGTGACCTGCAGCGCAGAGTCACACGAAAATCCTGGAGAGCACATTGCACTACCATCGAGCCTCACAAGGTCAGCCCCAAGGCCAACCTCGCCAACCAAGGGCAAGTTCTTGGTGTTCAAAACCACAACTCTCCCACCATTCTTGATATCCACATCTAAAGGAGCTTCCTCACAGTTCAATACCATGCCCTTCCTGTTGTCATTCTTGGGTTCAGGCATTTTGGCTGATGCATCAACCTGGACTATTCCACTCCCAGGCTGATTCCCTACAAGAGCATTCACTGTTTTTTCATCTAAATCCCATGCTCGGCTTACAAATTCTGTACTGAAACCAGTGAAGATGCCATTTGATCCTGTTAAGAAAAAGTCTGTGAAGCGACCTGCTGTGTGGGCTTTCGAGGTGTCACCTAGGAAGAGAATGACTAGTTCTGTGTCTTCTTTGTTGTACCACCAGGTGACTACACCGAAAGGGAGGGCTATTGCATCGCCTTTCTTGATTGGAATTACTTTCTCTTCCTTTTCTGGAAGGACAATCCCACCACTACCACTGCCTGATATATGATAGCAACAGAGAGAATCAGAGTGCAAACATTACAGCATCTAGTATCAATATCATCCTCTTATATTAAGGTTCGTAAGCAAACTTTTTCCACCACATACAGTTGTCAAAGCAAGATGCAACTAATACCCAAATCTATCCTTGTAATCAGTGGTACTCAATTACAATTTATCAAACTTACAATTGATACACATAATTGATATTCATCCAGGCTTTGTTAGACATGAAACTTCATAGACTAACTGGGTTTACCGTCTACCTACACCAAATGCTATTTTTTCGCTCATTGCTCATTTGGGAAAGAGCCAAATGAGAGAATGAGGGCAAAAATAGCCTTCAGTCAGGGACTCAGGGTGTAGCAGGTAAAGAAGGCTGTATTCACAATGCTGAATCCCATTTTAGACAATTTGGTTTGTACATTATAATGTACTATTCCAAATAAATTTGTTAGAATTCAATCTAGAGCAACTCAATGCATAACTTCAAATTTCTTGGCAACCCAACATATTATCTTGATCCAATTCAATACTCAACTTTTTTCGAGATGAAATCAATGCTAACATTATGTCAATTTTAACACAATACCCATATGTGGGTATTCTAAAATTAAAGCAGCTGTCAAAATGACATGATTTAGAATGTACTGAACATGATTTTGAAACATTACCAAAAAAAAAAAAAAAAAAGATTTCCAGGCAATGTAATATTACTCATCTGATATCTACCAAAACCAAGAAAATCATGAAAACGATTTGCATGTCTTTCAATCTGACACATTCAGAAAAAAGCGACCAAATCCATCCATCTTCAACATAATAATCAAGAAAGAAGAATGAAATACTAACAGTCGATTGCACAATGAAAATTATAGGACTAACAAGAAATTAGGCTACAACATATGCTAGTATTAGCATATATGTGTGATCATCAACATATATAACATATGGGTAATCATATAAATTAAATTAGAAAGAAACCCATCAAATTTAATCTTGAAAAAACTCAACACATTGTTAAGAAATCTCGAAAAACCGAAACAAAAGAAGACATACCCTGAAGAACATAGGCAACTTTGGAGGAATCAGAATAAGCAGGAAGAGAGAAGCCATTTTTTTGAAGCGCGAGTTTCGAGGCACCAATGTTACCTTGACGTAGCATGGGAAGTTCAGAGTCACACCATGCATAGTACGTACCTCCTGTTCCTCCATGAACTTTTGCTGCCAATTGTGGAGTCAGAACAATCTCCATTTTCTCCATCTTTGTGTTTGTTTTGTTGTTGTTTTTTTTTCTCTCTTTTTGGTGAAATTTTATCGCTCAGTTTATTTGTTTGTGTGTTTTAGAATTTTTTGGTTGATGCAAGAAGATTAAAAAAGATGGATTACAGAAGAAATTCACAGTACAAATGGTATGGTATAGCTGATTTTGGGGGAATGGGTTTTATTTATAGGAAGTTAAACGTTTTAAAGAGAGATTCTGTTCTAACAGAAAATGTATAGACTCTAATCTTGCTAGTTTATAACGGATTTTAAGAGATTAGCCCAAATTATGATTTACTTTTACTTTGTTATTTTAAGATTAAATTCAAAGGCCTGTAAAAAAAATTAGATTCAAAGGGCATAATTTTTTTTTTTCACTAGTGTTCAATGTGTGCAACATACAAACTCTTTATACATCTCTATTCTATAAGGTGTCTACGTAAAAAGACTAATATACTCTTACTCACATAATACTCAAAAATGATACAAACATTATATAAGCAATGAATTTCACTACATATGCACGTAATTATAGATGGAAATTCGGTCCAATTTTTCTTTAGAGGTCCTCTACGAACAGTGTTCTTACCTATTATTTGAGGTTGTTTGATTGAATAATACAATTTTATTTCTAGTTACTCTTGCACGCATTGCGTGCATATACGACTAGTAATAGATAAAGGAAGTAGCGACATACAACACGAGGAGATAGAAAGCACTACGAGTGATGAGGATGAAGAGAGACGCTAGAGAGGGGACTAGGGTCCTAAAGGAGGTAGGAGAGGGGGAGGAGGAAGGAGGAGCTGCAGGGGTTTTTGGGTGAGAGGGTATTGGGAATTGTAAGAAATATAAAAAAAAATTCTTTTGTTTTAATAAATTAATAATCATTTTAACTATTTTAAAACTAAATAACTCATTCAAGTCAGGGGAAATTGGGAGATAATATCACAGGGATACCAATGAAAATCAGATTTAAGTTTCGTCACAACATATAGAAACCAAAAACACAGGGGTATCAATGAGATTTTCCTATAAATGAAAAAATATTTATAATACGATTGGAATTTGATTTTCAATGGTAACCCATTAATGCTGTAATGCAAATGAACAATAGAAATACATTATAATGATGATGCTACACTTCTACTTATAGTATAATTATAATTCATATAAATATATAATACGGTTTTTTCACCAAATACCCCTGACAAATCAAAAAATTCACAATATACCCTCAATGTTCCAAAAATTCACCATATACCCCTGAGTTTTCAAAACTGTGCACCAGATGCCCTTTTCTAACTGCCGTTAACTCATCGTTAGATTTATTTACGATATTGTCACCATTAACCCCTAACCCTAAAATCCTAATACCCTAAACCCTAACACTACACCCTAACACTAACCCACCCCTAACCCTAACCCCCCCCTCCCTCCCCTCCACCCCACCCCCCCCCCCCTCCCCTTCCCTCTCCCCTCCATTCCACCGTCGATTCCACCGCAGACTCCTCCCCTTCCCCGTCGATTTCCCCCTCCCCCCATCGCCGATTTCCCCAGTCCACCCCTCCCCTTCGAATTCCCTAGTCCCCACCCCCTTCCTCTCCCTCTGTTTTCGTCTTGTCCAAAACCGAACCACCATGCCGCCACCAAACCTCCGACCACCTTGCGCACTCCCCTGCTGCTCTCGCACCTTCTATCTCCTCTCACACAAACTCCCTCTCGCTCTCTCTCTCTCCTCGCCTAAGATCCGAGAAATCGTCGCTTTCTCTCCTCGACCGAGATCCGAGAAATCGCGAAGAGGGTGGAGGGTGGGGCTTGGGAAATTTCGGGGGAGGGGATGGAGGTGGGGCTGGGAAAATCGCGGGGAGGAACTCGCGGGTAGGGGTGGGGTGGGGGCTGGGGAAATCGCAAGGGGGATGGATGGGGTGGGGAAATCGCGGGGAGGGGATGGGGGTGGGGCTGCGGTGGTCGAGGGGAAGGGGGGGCTGGGGGCTGGGGTTGCGGCGGTCGAGAGGAAGGGGTGGGGGTGGGACGCCGGGGTGGAAGGGAGGGGGAGGCGGTGGTGGGGGGTGGTGGTGGAGGGGGGAGGGGTGGGTTAGGGTTTAGATTTTAGGGTTAGGGTTTAGATTAGATTTTAGGGTTTAGATTAGGGTTTATATTTTAGAGTTAGGGGTTAATGGTGGCAATATCGCAAATAAAGCTAACGGTGAGTTAACGGCAGTTAGAAAAAGGGCATCTGGTGCTAGGGGTGTTCATAAAAAACCGATACCGAAAAACCGTACCGAAAAATCGGGAAACCGGTCTAAATGGGTGGTAACCGTACCGACAGCAAAAAGTTTTAACGGTTCGGTTACCGAACCGGTAAAAGTGACGGTTAAACGGTACGGTTACGGTTATGGTTTTTTAGTGAACGGTTAACCGAAAAACCGAAATATTTTTTTTTTCCTCTATTTAATTATTGTGAAACATTTTCCAACAACTACATTAATTCTAATATTTGTTACTAAGTAACAACAATTAGAGGAAGTATGTGATATTGGAAAACTTTAGTACTAATTTAAACACTATATTTAGGAAAAGGAGTAAATTCTTAGTGTTATTATGTTTTCCATGGATTTATTATCCACTTTACAATACATTTTATATTAGAGTATATATAATATTAAAGTATATGCACAAAACAAATAGAAAATATATATTTACATTAAGTAAAATATAATACTATAACTTGAATAACGGTTAATGGTTAACCAAAAAAACCGTACCGAAAAAACAGTTAACCGTTAGGCGGTAACAGGTCTAAACGGTTACGGTTTCGGTTCGCAAAAAGAGCGAACCGAAACTTTCGGTTACAGAACCGGAATGTTGTTTCGGGACGGTTAACCACCCATGAACACCCCTATCTGGTGCACAGTTTTGAAAACTCAGGGGTATATGGTGAATTTTTGGAACATTGAGGGTATATTGTGAATTTTTTGATTTGTCAGAGGTATTTGGTGAAAAAACCGTATATAATATTACTCCCTATATCCTTTTTATTTTATCTAGTTTGATTTCAATAGTCAAACTTTAGAAATTTGGACTGTAAAGAATTTCTCACTAGTACAAATACCAAATATTATCATATGAGATATTGTTAGATTTGTTTCATTAATATTTTCAAGATATAAATTAATTTATTTATTATTATTATTACTCCTGTATAGTTAACAATATTAACGATCGCATTGGGACAATCAAGTCAAAGTGTCAAAACTAAACAAAAAGATAGCACATCATGACATGAGCCCACGATGAGCCCGGCCTGGCACGAGGAACACGACAAATTAAAGTCTGATTTTTGGCATGAATCCGCAGGTTGCCCACCTTTTGACCCGTTGGTTGCTCCGTGGGCTTGGCCCGTCAGGCACGCAAATGGCTCGCCATCTTTGTAAGTTGTGTGACTAGCTATTGCAAAAGTATGCAAAAAGTAACACTTTGTAACTGAAAAGTAGGTAAGATATTGTAATTTACTTCAAAATACAAATTGATGACGTCGAAAGATTTTATTTATTAATAAATTCACCAGACCTAATGGTTATATGTTCAGGTCCCTAGGAGGCAAATGCGGCTCGTAGTTGGTACGAGCGCGTCCCTTCAATATACAATTTTGACTATAGACATTTCAAATTATTGTTCTATGAGAAGTTGAAATTTGGGCATCTCTTTGAGTACAAAATTCCCTAATCTTTGTTACGTGTGCCCTTATTAAAAAGGGAAAATTCACACTAATAATCCAAAGTGTCTTCTCAAATTAATCCCAACTATGTATTATTCTAATATAATCCACACTTTGGGGGTAGCCTTCCCATTTTACTATGTGTTGACTAATTACCTGCTCATCAGGTCACGATTCCTCCAAAACCATTTTTTGCCCCCTTTATAATTTTGATTTTTTTATTTAGTGAAAGTAAAGACACATTTACTCCCTCCGCCACCTATTCAGTTCATCACTCTTCTCCTTCTCCTATCTACCATATGAAATTTGGGTTAGTTTCAAGAATAAAAAATAACAAAACAAAAAATAAGATTCTAAGAAAAAATTATCTGCTAATGAAGTTCAATTCTTCTAAGCATAAACCAGCAATGAAAAACCAGTGGGCCCATTCAATTCATTCTCTTCAACACTTTCCCAGTCCAAAACAGAAGAAACGGAGGAAATAAAGAATTAGAAGACACTCGTAGTTTTGGGGAGGAGAGAGAATTTAGTTAAAATTGGAGTGGCAAAATCCTAACTTCACTTTCATTTTCCCTTTTCTCTCTCTAGACTCCTACTACTTCTCCCACCCATTTAATCTCATATGCTCTATCGTAATTAGAAAGCTGCTGGGTATGATGGATGAGTTGTACGATCTTCATCCGATGTCGTTGGATAATCTCATCCCGCCGTCCGATTATCATTCTTTGATGATGAATTCCGGCAACACGGCTGTCGTCCGATTTGGGTCCGATGTACTGATCTCCGCCACTTGTATTTATGAGTCTGCTTCCATCACTCCTGAGATGCTACAGATGATGACACGTCCACCTACATTAGATCTAAGATTGCTTCGCATCCTCACTATCCTCGCCTCCTTCAAGCTTATATAGATTGCCATAAGGTCTAACTTTTTTTCTAAATTTTTTTTATCAATATCTTATGCGATAGTTTTTTTTACACCACCAAATGATTTTTGATTTTTGATTTTTGATGATGGTGTTTAATACGCTACCGTGTAAGATATTGTATCATACTGCTTGTCGTAGTGCCATAAAGTATAAACCAAATGGGTGGGGAGAGATAGGGAGGACATGGGTGGAGACTGGAGATGGAGTTGGAAAGAGCGAGAGAGAAGAGAGCGTGGATTTTCACATTCAAAGAGGCATGTGAGGCTCACATGACTAACTAACTTCCTTTTTCAAAAGGTTAACTGCTGCAACAGGTTACAAAAGGTTAACAGAGTAATATGGGAAGGCTACCCCTAAAGTTTGGATTATATTAGAATAACACATAGTTGGGATTAATTTGAGAAGACACTCAATAGTTTGGATTATTAGTGTGAATTTTTCCTATTAAAAATTATACAGAGATTACACACCCAACTATCTTTCCAGTTTTTCACTCCCACAAAAACACACGCAAGAAAAAAAGAGGCATTACTATTTACCACCCGTATTTACTAAAGATCGCCCATATTTTATATAGGACATCCCTAAACTACCCCTACATATACATCCTTTCTCACTCTCTTCCACTCACTCTCACCCTCTTCCACTTACTCAAACTCTCTATCTCCTACTCTCACTCACTTTCTCTCACCTCACCCCATCCACCACCCTAACCACCACCACCAGATCCTCCACCACTGGATCCACCACCAAGTGGCGACCACCATCACCACTGCATCAACGACGACGACACCACCGACGCCACCACCACTACCGTGATACCACCACCGACACCACCACCACCGCCGGCACCACCACAAAACCGCCGGAAAAAGCATGGGCCCAAGGAAAAAGGCGAAAGATGCCGGCGAATCATCGTGCTCGTGACCCTCCTCATGATGATGGTGATGATGTGTTTTGATGTACTAGTTTTGATGATGTGTTTTGATGTACTAGTTTTGATGATGTGTTTTGATGTACTAGTTTAGATAAGTTTGTTTGGTTGATGTACTATTTACGCTAAATTTGTTTTGTTATGTAGTAGGAATTCCCGATTACTATGCGGATATTACTAACTAGAACTTTGATTTTATGCAACATATTATACTAATCATTAGATCAATAATTATTTCATAATATGGATATCATTATACTAAACATTACAAAACATTGACTCAAACTTACAAACTATAATATCTTATACAAAACAATGTCTGTAAACATCTCTCATGCATTCAACCGCCGCTAGGTAACCCATCTCGGAGGTGGAGTCAATTATCTTATACCAACTTCGCTTCAAGAATCTCGGACCAGCATCGGGGTTTCCCATGATGAGATTCACTCTACTCTGCACATCTTTGTTGATATGCCATCTACATAACAAATGTGCAGAGTTAGGAAACACTTCCCGAACCGCTTTCATAAGACCCAAATCACGATCAGTTATGAGTGTAACAGGGACACAATTCACCTCGAGAAGCAACCTAAACTTATCCAACACCCAATTGTAACTATCAGCTGTTTCGTTGGCCATCAGAGCATAACCAACAATAAAGTTCTTGTTACAAGGTGTCATCACAATGAGCTCTAGGAAAGGCATGTTATACTTGTTGGTTTTGTACGTAGCATCCATACCAACAACATGCGGATAAGTACGGAGGATATCTGCCGACCGAGGGTGCACCATGAACGCCTGTGTCATTACATTTGTCTCATCGTCTTGTCTTATCCAATGAAGGTAGTTGTGCTCTCGAGCAAGGTGGAGGAATTGTTGCATCACGTCTCTACCATCCATTGCTTCCCTTTTATCCTTTTCCTTCAGGTTGTAGAAGTGTCTCATATTTGGATGATCATCGGGAAATTTCTCATTAATAACGGCTTTCATGATGCTAGCAGGCCTAACGTGCGACTTAATCATATCGCGAGCGAAAACCTTAGCCGCCGGACTTAGGCCGCTCATGGGTCGGTGGCCCTCACGGTAATGAATAAACTCGTGATTGTGCATGCCACTTATCCCTGGCTCTGCTTTGATCACCCATCCTGTTTGATTAGGGTAATCCAAAAACATTATCTTAACTCCCGCTCTACATCCACATGCTTTTGTTGTCGTAGCTACACGTTATGCTACGCTAAGATCCCAACCTTCATCCCGATATCTTTCACCCCGGTTACATTACATATAAACATACTCTCGACCACTAGCCTCAGTTCTATGATTTGACGAAATTACCATCACAAATCCAATTTCACGTGCCCTTGTTTTAACCCAAGCTTGTAATTCCTTTTTATCAGCCCAAAGCGTTTCATTATAGAACATGTGATTATAATCTATATAACCACCCCCAAAATCCGACAAATAGACCTAAAACATTTTAACATTTACTATTTAGACAATTAATCTATATAATCACAACTATTAATATTAACTAAATATTTAATAAATATCCATTAACAAAACATATTTGCTAACAACCTAATAATTACACGACTATTATTTGCTAACAACTAATTATCATAATAATTCCAATAATACGCAAACATATTCATTTAAAGCTTATAATTACACAACCTAATAACAAATCAACATTACCTGATTATTTGCTAACATCCTAATAATTACACGACGATTATTTGCTAACAACTAATTATCTTAATAATTCCAATAATACGCAAACATATTCATTTAAAACTTATAATTATACAACCTAATAACAAATCAACAACAGATTTTCATAACAATGCTAATCAGAAAATTAATATTAATGTGCGAATTAACCTAATAACAAATCAATATATTATAATGTGCATTTCACGGTAACGAAATGCTTTTTCGTTTCCTCCATGGAGGAAACGAAACAGATCTTCGTTTCCTCCATGGAGGAAACGAAATAGAATTTCGTTACCTCCATGGAGGAAATGAAAAAGCATTTCGTTACCGTGGTAACAATGTGCTTTCTCGTTTCCTCCATGGAGGAAACGAATATCTGTTTCGTTAAAAGAAAAAGCACATTGTTACCGTGAGTTGGTGGCGGAATTTTTTTTAAAAAAAACTAACCACATTCCATTTCGGTGCTGCGGGTGGCGTTGACGGTTCTTCGTCGGACATTGTGGTGCTCCGGTGTTGCTGTGACAATGGTGATCCGCGACAATGAGGTGGTGCTCCGGTAGTGGTGGTTGTCCGCGGCGGTGGTGGTACCTCAGGTGGTGGTGGTGCCCAAGTGTGGTTACAGTGATGGTGGTCCGTCGGTGGTGTGCTCGGAGTGTATCTCCGGTGGTGGTGGTACCTCCGGTGGTGGTGGTGTGCAAGTGTGGTTACGGTGATGGTGGTCCGTTGGTGGTGTGCTCGGAGTGTATCTCCGGTGGTGGTGGTGTCTCCGGTGGTGGTGGTGTCGCCGGTGGTGGTGGTCTGGTGGTGGTAGTGCAGGAGGTGAGAGAAAGGGGTGAGAAAGTAGGAGTAGAGTGAGGTTGGATGAGAGGTGAGATAGTAAGAGTGGGGTGAAAGGGGAGGGGGTATGGGGGGCATTTAAAGGGAATAATACGGGCGATTTCTAGTAAATACGGGCGGCAAATAGCGATAGGGTTAATATAATAAGGAGCATAGAGAGAGGGCGCCAGCGCGCCAATTTCAACTACCATAGTTGTTGGAAGTAAACAATTCACGGTAATCTCATCATACTCGATAGCTATAGAAAAAGACTAGATAGTGCATGGTTCGCTGGTGTACAAAGGACTGATAAGACTTTGTTGTCCTTAATGTGTACCATAGTTACCACAATTGGGTTACATACTTATACTTCTATGGAAACTTTATTGTGAATAATTTAGGGAACTAATTAAATATATATGCTCGCAGTCAAGCTAAAGAATTTCAAGTTCGATAAGAAATAGCTCGACTCAAACTCGACTCGATACCTTAACGAGTCGAATCGAGCATAGGTTAGCTCGAGACCAGCTCGCTCGATAAGCACCATTATGTATAAGATACAAAAAATTGTTATGGATATGCAAATATATGTTATGGGTGTACAAAAGAAATAATAGATGTACAAAATAGATTTTGAATATGCAAACATAACTTTTAGATTTGTAAAATACAAAATATAATATGGATGTGCAAACATAGTTTTTAGATGTATTGGATGAAAAACTAGTTTTGGATGTATAAAAGAAATTATGGATGCGCAAACATAAGTTTTTAGATGTATTTGGTGTACAAACTTTAGTTTTGAAAGTACACAAAAAATTATGGATGTGAAAACATAGTTTCTAGATAAACATAGTTTCTCAGAAGATGAATTTGATTTGCTCATGTTTGATTGTATCTTGTCTTCTTTAATACCTATTGTAGATATCGTTTGGCCTTTAATTAATGAAATTTTTCTGTAAAAACAAGAGATAACTGTACTTATTCTTTGACTTTTTGACATATAACTTTTCTGTAAAAAACAAGAGATAACTGTACTTATTCTTTGACTTTTTGACATATAACAAAATTTCCCTAAAATAGTTTCTTTGGCGATAAAAGTTATATATATAAGCAAAGAAATTACAACAAGAAGTTCCAAGAATTAAGGATGTTCATACTCATGTATGCAACATACTATAAAAAAAAACATGTGAACCCAGTACAATAAAAGTCAACAAAAGTCAACACGGTATAAATCATCCTAACTATGATTAAGCAAGGAGGGCAAATGAGACTTTGGGCTTTATTGTTCGCTGGAGCACGGTGCGCCATGAGACTCATAGTGAAACATTTGGTGAAATAAAGTTTAGAGTTTAACTGTTAGAGTTTAGAGTTTGTTGTTAGAATTATAACTTTTTATTCTGCAGATTTGACTGTTGATTGGACAACTTTTTTTTATAAATGTATTTGGTAACAATTAACTGATTGCTAAAAGCTTATTGCCATTTGTTTGTGTAAAATGACATTTATAGACATTTTTCACATATGTGTAGTATTATTATTAGAGGTAAAAAAAGTCATTGAACATATTTTTACCTAATAAACTCTCTTTTACCAAACACCCGTTTTAGAGTTTTTGACTAGTCAAAACTCTAAAACTGGTCCAAAATACTCTTTTTTGCTCCAAAACTCTAATTGCCAAACACCTTGAGTATATTCTTTTGGTTGCTAATTTGAAAATATTATGTAATTACCAGTTCGGTAGATATGGCCACTAAATTAAGTTGACTGGATCCCATCCAAATTCTACCCACCTTGTAAGATCTGAATACCCTATTTCACATCCGAGCTTGGCTTGACCATAATTTGATTGGAATCGGTTCATCTAGTGGGTGGGCTGTGGGTCAAGCTTCTAACCCACCAACCCTATATAACCCAACCCACTTTGACCTAAGTCAAGTAACCTATTATTTTTAAGATACACTTTTTCCATTCCATGTACACTGCAACATATGGTAGGAGCACACTATTTTTAAGTTGGAGGTCGGAGCCTCGGAGGAGATATAGATAAGTTAAGAACATATGTGATGAGTAGAGAGCACGTTATCAAATAATGAGGTAATATTACAATTACTTTAATATTGTCATGTAAGGCAAACATTGCTATCGGAAGTCCTGTTTTATATGAGTATTTGCCATGCTTTATACCCACCCGGGTCCGACCCACTTGTTGCCACCACCTCTAATTTGTCCATGACTCCATGAGATACGTCGAACAACAAACCTTTGAAAACTACATCCTTGTCTTCCTTACAAAATCAATTTATAAATTATTAATTTACTCATACATGGAAATTCTGAATAATGTTAATGATAAAAGCTATTGACAATAATTAAGGCATTATCATTAATTTGGTTATATGAGGTGTGCTCAATAATAGTAACAACAATAATTACATGAAAAACAACTATAAACCCTAATAACAATACTGTACTGCACAGAAATAATAATAATAATAACAATAACAATATTATTATTAAAATTTTATTGTCATCGGGATATTTATTTTCCACAATGTTTATAGAAGAAAATTAAGTGTATGCTATCGACAACTTTAGGAATCAAAGTGAAACCAAAGAAATTTCAAGTAATATATACATTACCGCCAAAATTAACCCAACCCTCTTAAACACTTTGAAGTAGTATTGCTTGTATTTCTTACAGCAAAATTAACTAGAAGAACTATAATCATAAAAAAGAAATTAAAAAAAGAAAGAAATAAAGAAGATGGATCACAGTAACTTCTTTTACCTATACCTATTTGTAAAAGGAGTAATCTTGATAATAAGACCCGGAAAAACGTCATCTGAGTCACTAATATGTGGATTCTCTTCAATAATATAAGGATCCCCACACTTTTCACTAATAGAATGAAGTGATTCTCCTTCTCTTACCACATAAATTTCATCACAAGGCTGCTTGATCATATCTTCTGTCACTAATCGCCACCTCTCCACCTCCATCGCCGCCGCCTCGCCGCGGATGTTCTCACAAAAGCTCATGGCCAACACAAAAGCCAAGAACAACACCGAGAGTTTTTTGGCCATGCTTAGTGTTTTTGATGAATTTTGATATGGCATGATATTTATTTGTTATGTTGAAACTTAGGTTGATATGATATAAGTGGTGGGAATCAATGATTATGCTTCTAATATGGCTGCTGGTGGCTTTTTACGTTGAATATTCTTTATAGGACGTGTTATCATGGGAAGTTTCTTGTAACAATAATGTAATATATGTATGTGTATATGTTTGAAAGGATCAATTCAACTACTTTTCGGAATATGAAAAGGAGGCTTTTAAAAAAATTATATAAATTTTGCACGTAAAGTTTGTTGGTAGTGGGTCGTTTGCCTTCTCTTAGAGACCTAAAGGAGGTTGGAATAAGTTTTTCGTTGTGGTTGATAACTTGTTTTAATTTTTCTTTATATGAAATCAGCCTCCATGATAAATATTAGAGAAAGGGTATATTTTAAAAATATGTTTATAAGAATATCATTCTGATTAGGATATATTATGTGTTAGATATATATTATATTTAGGATATATTATGTGTTAGAATTCTATTGTGTTTAGGAATTATAACGATTAGGGATTCTAATTATACGCTATCGTTTGTTCAGCATGTGTTTTGTCCAATTGTCTAACCTAATCATATTCGTTACACAAAAATAGTCAAAAGTTAAGCAATATATACAAAAGGTTACCCTTTCTTTTAATATATACTAAATTTTTGGTATTCTGCTGACTGCTGTAGTTCTTGATTTTTCTAGTGTAATTGATAGACAGTTTGACGGTATGTATATATCAAACCGTTTGATACAAGAATTTGTAACATTCTTCATATGAATGATGAAGTTACTCAGTTTAGTTTATTCCACTCATAAATTTATCATCCTCTAGTTAAAGGATCAGTTGGCAAAAGTAGTTGTTGTGAATTTGTGATAGTTTAATTTGTTATACTAATTATTTGTTATTGTACGACTTGTTAATTGTCCAAAAAACTTTTAAAAAATATCTAGTGTTTGGCCACATAAGAAAGTTGTTAGTTTTATTAGACCAAAAAAATGAATTATAATATTTCTTCCAAAAGTTACCTTGCAAAATAAACTGATTTTTTGTGCATAATTTTAAACACTACACCGACGAATAAAAGATAACTCAAACATTATTTCATCAAATAGCACCTTTTATATTTAGTGAACTTTTAATTAGGTCAAACCTATACAAGCTTCCTAAAATGTTGCTGCAAATAAAACCATAACATCAAGAAAAATGATTATACAGATACATTGTCTTGAAATAACACCATATTTAATATGAAATTTTTTGGAATAATGCATGATGAATAGATAACGGAGGGAAAAGTTGGTTTAACTGTTATTGTTAAATGAAAGGGTCAACGTAACATGTTGTAGCTGATTGGTTAATTTTAAAACTCAAGGGTGGTGGGAAGAATGAGGACAAATAGTTTGTAATTACTTAATCTAACATTTAAGGGAATCATCAATCATTGTAGACATCATCACATCACAATAATACAAATCATGTGTGTGATTGTCCTGGTCCACGTCTTGTTATGAAATACGAAAAAGTCGCTGGATACTTATCCCAATAATTAAGAACGTAATAAACAAATAAACTTGGATATTTAGATACACTAGATGTATAAATGTATTGGGGGAATTTGGAATAAAACTAGATAAAAGTTTGAAATAAGGATCGCAAGTTTTAAAAATGAGTTAAGGACCTTTAATGTAACTTCAGTTCTACTGAAAGACGTCTGTTTTTTTGGGTGAATTAATAAAAAATTTAATTTCGTTCGATTCGGACAAATTAAGTTCGGTTCATTTCAATTCGATTCGATTAGTTTCATCTAGTTATTCATTTTTTCATTCATTTCGATTGATTGTCGGTTCGGTTCGACAAATTCAGTTCGGTTCAGTTCAATTCCGTCCAAAAGAACAGAGCCAAAGTGGGTCAGACCGTCTGACATCTCAACTAACTGTCAAACGAGGCCCAAACACATGTAATAAGGTTCAAAGTGCGACCCACACATGCGTACTCTGAGAAATCAAGTCCACGCCAATCTTTTCAAACTTCTTCACCTAAAGCATTAACTTTTACCCCAAAAACAATAACTAATTGAGAACCTTAACTATTAACCTAAATATCATAACTTTTAACCCCAATATCATAACTATCAGATAATCATAACTATTAGGAAAAATTAAAAAGCACAGTCCCAAATATGGCTCCCTGGCAGAACAGTCCCAACTTAAATCTAATATTGAGCAGTCCCAACTTTGGGTGGTGTTTTACAAAAATGATCGCCAAGATGCTTCTTTACCCTCGACGCGAGTAAACGTGTTTAAATATGTTTTTTTTCTTTCTTCCTCCTCTTTCTCTATCCTTCCTCCTTCCTCCCCTACCCCCTCCTCGTCGAGCCGCCACCCTCCTCCTTCTCCTCCCTCTCCCCCGAAACCCTCTCCCCTACCCGCCACTCACTCCACCACCTTTCCCGCACTCACCTCCACCATTCCTCTCCATTTTCTCCTCAATTTTTGGAAACTATAATCTCTTTCCTTCACTCTCAACTTAATTTTAGGGTCTTCACCGATTATTTTCTCCACAATATTGCTGCAATTTCAATACAATTTTCCTTCCTAACTCATGATTTTTGTTCTTTTGAATTTTTCGTATAATTGATACTGTAACGCCATCAAATGCTCTTGTTTGCTGCTTCATGAATTTTTTGCAATTTCATTTGCTTGCTGCTTCAGAAATAAGGTTTGACACACTCAAAAAATAAGTTCATATAAGTTTAGATAAGATCTAATAAGTTCAGATAAGTCTAGATAAGGATGACACAGTTTAGATTATGTATTAAGGCTCTGTTCTGTTCAACTAATTTTAACTTATTTCAGAAAAAATAAAATAAGATCAAATAAGATAAATAAGATGTTAGACACACATAATAAACTATCTTATAAGATAAGATAAGATAAGATAAGACAAAATAAGTTGAATCAAACGGACCGAAAATATTTTAAACAATTATCTCTAGGATGGCAAAGTTTCTATTGTGGGCATCTTTATCTTAATCATTTTTAATAATCAAAATTCCTAAACGTACTTCATGAATAAATTGAATATACCTTGACAGTGGCCTCAACCACCAGTAAAAGAAAGCGAAAACAAAAGGTGGAATGAACAAAAATCTGAATAGAAAAACTAATACTTGATGCAAGAACATGATTACCAAAGAAGAAAATATGTTTGAATGAACAATTGTGGGCAGAAAGTTTGCATATCAATCAGCCCTACAACCCAAAATATGGGTGAACAGGGAGAGTTACAATATTAACAAGACTGACAATGAGACAACCCAAACCATGGGTTGTAAGTGATAGAGATGGAACTATGGAGGAATAATATCAGTTCCAGACATCCCATGCTCTTCAAGCTTGCATCAATTGGTTTTTTATGTACATTATAACTTCTTCAATGTTAACTGTCCATGCCACTGATATAGGGGAATATCCCGTCCATGGGTTTTCTGAATTCCACCTGCATAACGTAATCACGGTCAAACATTGTTATCAGCTATAAAAATATAATAACATTTCAGATAGAGGTTGAATTAAACTATGTTACTCGGACTCAGGTATTCGTGTCAGGTACAGGTAAGCTCTCCATGAATTTGGCTAAAGTGAAGTGTCGAAGTGTCTATACATATGTCGGAGTTTTGAGGATCTGACACAGGAGTCTGAAATATAATGAAGAGTCCAAGTAACATAGTAAGGAAATATAAGACAACATTTCAACCAACTTTTTAAGCCCTTGATCCATTAATGTATGTCCAACGCAAATTCCCTGTGTCTCAACCCTCACAACCCCTTTCTTGTATGTAAAAAGATCAGGCCTCACAAGCGCTACGAAGCTAACAGGATCATGAAGGAATATACCTGCACGCATAGTTTAAAGAATTGGACACTTTTAGAATGACTATAGTGGAGTACTCGATAAATCTTAGGTGTAAGGAAGGTAGATGTTTCTGAACATTTTAGCAAATGAATAAGCAAAATCATCAAAAGTTACCATGTAAACCATCTGACTTCACATGCCAATCTTTGTAAAATTTGCACATATCAGTGAGTACCCGAGTATGTCTTCCTTTTGATTCCCTAAGCCCATTTAGATCACTATCTGTTGCCATGGAGGTAAAAAGTAGTAATTCATGTCAATAACCACAAATAAGGACTATGATGATGTATTAACATGCATTGACATAGAAACTGCACCTGTAAATTTGACTTGGGTTGTGATGTTGATGCCAACAACTGTAATATCTGCCCCTGAAGTAAAAACTACATCAGCTGCCTCTGGGTCCCCATAGATCTGAATTCAAGCACAAGCAACAAACAATGTAGGTCGATAGTGAATCATGAAGTTGGAGCTAGATTAAAGAAAAATGAAATACATCTAAGGAATAATTACATTTGCTTCAGCAGCAGGATTAACATTTCCAAGAGCAAAAAAAGCGCCCCCAAGAACCACAATTTTTTTCACTTTGCTTGCAAAGGACGAGTCTTTCTTGATCGCCTGCAGAAAATGAAATTGTCATGAAAAGAGCTATATTTTGTAAACTTAAAGAAAAACCAAGAATAAAGCAGACCCACCAGAGCTACGTTTGTTAATGGCCCTAAGGCAAGTATAGATACTTCACCCGGATATTCAGAAACCTTATCCACTAAAAATTGCGCAGCACTTTTCTCAATCTTTTTCGCTTTAGGAGGTGGTAGATTTATGTTGCCTAATCCGTCAGAACCATGAACAAAATCAGCAACACGTGGAATGCCTCCCTGTTCAAAAGACATAAGCATATGTGATAGGTACTAATACAATTGACATACAAGGGCAATGCAGTCTCAAGTGACATAATCTCAGTAATGGCAGGAATTGGAGAGCATTGTTTTTATATTGAATGTCATTGTTAGTTAAAATTTGGCACAACCGATATCAACAATTTCATGGCAAGAAAATCTCCATATATTATTGCAGTGATGTGCCAAAACACCCAGATCAATCTCAAGGAATGCTACTGCTGTTGAAAATTATAATGGGAACAAAAGCAAGTTGCATTTGTGTGAGCTGGCTATCATCAGTTGGACAAATATATGAAAAACAAAAAAAAAAAAGCCAAGCAACAACTACCATGATGAGTTCATAAGGTGGATCAAATGGGCAGGACCTAGAGCTTACATATCTCTAGAAGAATCAATAAATGAATATTCTAGATAAGTGTACATCTAATTGACTACAGCCAGGGCATAACAGAAACATAAACTAAGCATCGTTATATTGGATAGCATACGTCAGGCTGATTCCATGAGCTATAACACTTCAACAAATAGAGCTTCCACACACTCATGGATCAGGACCACAAATAAGTTCTTTTTCCCCAAAAAACAACAATGTAGATCAGGTTATCCAATATTATCGATAACTTAATATTGTAGCTCATTCACAGGTGCCCTTCATTAGTAAAATTACTCAGGAAGGTATTACAATGGCATTAAGTCCGTACTGAAGCAGCATGGTTTTGGTTTCTTTGGTGGATAGTTCGGAATTTAAGCAATTGAATAAAGATTTCTCTTGGAGCTGAAGATAATGTTCAACTGGGCGATTTCAGAAGGAGAATTTCAGGTAATTGTGGACATTCTCAACTATCTTCCAACTTTTTTCAGACCCCCCACTCCCCTGCATAAAAAAGGTCTCTATATGAAGTAGGATCAGAAAACAAGCAGCATTTCGCTATTTGATTGATAACATGAGGAGTGTAAAAGGGATTTGCCATAGGCTCAACAGATGCTACTATATGCAGGCGTCTTCCACTTAGGCCATTAACTGGAAGATCACTGGCACAATAACTGCTTGATATCAAAAGCTAATTGAGGATATATAAGCATCGATAAATCTTCTCAAAACCTGGTCTCGTAAATATACTATAGTATGCGACAATTGTAATCCAAAATTTCAAGTTCCAATGGAGAAATTCATGTAGCTCATCACCAATAAGCTGCTGAGATTACTCAAGTTTACCCAAAAGCAATTGTCAAAAATATAGCTGAGCTCATATTCATTGGCTCACTGAGCTTCTTAGGGAAATTTTCAGGGTGAATTAAATTCTTTTCTTCCAGATAATGAGAAATTAAGCCAGCATTCAAACTAATGTAGAAAAAATACCTTCAACGGCCCCAGACTGCCCTCTGCAACTGGAACATCCGGACGTCCAGCGATTTCACACTATCCTTTTGCACATTAAAAACAGTGAGTGCTCAAGAATCTGAAAGATGTCTGAACAGCATAAAATCTGAAAGAATCTGTAATCTCAAAATTATGAATCAGAGAAAGCAATCGCATACCAGGAGCAAGGCATTCTTAGTGGCATCCTCCGTCGTGACATTACCAAATACTGTAGTCAACCCAATGATATCCACCTCTTGAGTTTGGAAGGCCATTAGGATGGTCATGCTATCATCTACAAAATACTTTTATATGAAAATAATATGTAGGACATATGATAAGAAAAATACATGCATGTATAAGCACATGACCAAGATTATAGTTGGAAACCAGAAGGAATGGCTGCAGAATGCAAACTTAGGAGAAGACAAAATGATATCCTTTAAGAGGTAGAAAGTCTTAAATTAGCATCACGTGAAAATTATCTCTCAAGTCTCCAAAAGAATGGCACACAACTTGTTTAGCTATGATATAAAATCAGATATACCACAAAGCCATAGATACCACAATCAAACTCATGAATTTGGTGCACTCATTTATAATGAAGTAAAAGCATAAGTTGAAAGAGAGTAGAGGTGAAAAGGCCTACTCCACATCTCAATGATGTCCACAATATCATACTTGATTAACTATGAAAAACGATCCTTGACAATTCTTAAAGCTTCAAAAAGAACTACAGAATTCAGAAGACGCAGAAATCTTACACTAGATTATTGAAGTTTTGTCTCATTGTTAGTACTAAAACATTAATCCTCAGAAAAACTAAGCAAACTATTATGATCACGAGTCCTATTAATTAGACCTGCCTAAGCCTGTACATCACTTCTTCCCAATTGTGAGTTCAACTCATACATGATACATATAGTTCCCCGAACTCACAAGTTAGCAATTTGCTCACATACAATTGCCACTATGCCATCATACTTTGGAAATAATATTATGCAGACATCCAGCTGATGAGCTAATGAGGATGAAAGGAGTCCCTAATTTATTGTCAAGTTAACAAATTTTCGCTCGCACGTCTTTTCTGTTTATATCTCCTTTTCTTTTAACAGCTAACAGAAAAAAACCCCGTCATAGGAGATGAAATAGGAATTCAATTGAAGGTCCAGATTCCAGGTTGTGGTGTGAATCATATTTCCTCAATATAATCAATTACATACTTTATCCTTTCTCCATTATTAGTAACCAATTCATGTGAAAGCAACATTAAGAGAATCAAATTTCTTGTGAATTGTATTGAAACTTTAAGCAACAAACTTTAACTAATCAAGCAACAAACTTTAACTAATCAAGCAACAAGCTTTTATGTTCATCTTTTGAAGAATTCACAAACATAAAGCAAAATTAAACAACTTTTGGCATAATCCAAAATTAAATTTCATCTACTGATATAAAATAAACTATAGCTCTATACTTCTGACCATATGTTACTACGATTATTAGCAGACCCAAGTGTTGACCAACACATCACAAACTTTCACATAAACAAAAAATCAAAAACCCATAAATAATTTTCTTAAAATAAAAATACCCATCAATTATTTGATATTAATTGCTTGAATTTTCAAGTGAAAATCCAAAAAAATTAGAAGAATCAAATAAAGTAGGAGATAGAAAATTTACCAATTCCAGGATCAGTATCAATAATGAGCTTTTCACGCTTGAAAGAAGAATCATAAACTATGCCATTTGAGATACTTTCTCCAAAGTGAGAATCAGACATCACAGACTCCTCAATCGTCCCCATCAAAGATGATTCAAACCCAAAAAAAAAGTGAAATTTTGTGAACAAAAAGAAAGTGAAAAAATTGGGGAAGTTTTGTTTTAATCCAAAAAACTTGTGAAAAATTGTAGGAAGTTTTATTAGAAGATGGTTACTTGGTTAGTACATAATCCTGCCTCGGTAATTTCTCCTTCTGAGTTCTGATATGTGACAGGTACAAATACACCTCATTGGAAGAGGACGAAGGGTATTTATACAACTGTAACCAATGACTCATTGACAGCTATGTATGTTAATATTCTTAAGGATATGATTTACTCTTACTATATTTTTGTTTTTGTGGAAATTACGTAACACCCACCTTCTATGAAATATGGATTCTTCAATTATCAATTTATCATGTGTTTATATTATGATTTATGATTATGACCACATGCCTTTGTTGAAGCAGCTTATGCTTATTCTTGAATCTTGACAATGCCGTAGTCCATGAGGCCTGGGGGCTTATTCGCGCCTCTATCTATCAACAATTTCGTGTTTTTATTAGTTCACAAATTATTAAAATAGGTGGTCTAATTTTAACATAAAATTAGACAAATCTAAACCTACATTATCCTAACAAGCGTCATTCCATCTCACTATAACCCAACACTATTCCTACGAATCTCGCACTATTCCAGGCCGTCCCTTCTCCTCTCTCCTTCCTTTGTTTTCCTTGAATCCAGGCTACAACAAACAATTTTTAAAAATAACCCGACAGTCACTAGTCACCGAATGGATTAAAGAATATGATTACTGAATGAATTAAATTGGTCACTGAATAGATTAAACTAGTCACTAAATAGATTAAACTAGTCACTAACTAAATTAAGCTAGTCGCTCTATTTAAAAGGTGGTTCGTTCTTTTCTTAATATTGGGCTTAATTGCGTCTAATTTTAAATTAAAATTAGGTGGTCTTACAAGCCAAGTGATGATCCCATAAATTGTTTATTATTATATTTACATTTTCACTTTACTTTTCTTCCCACAACATTAACTTCAATACAATATGGCAATAAATTAATACATTATATTTCCTTGTATGACACACATACGTATATCTCCTAAAACTTTATGCCCAAAAAAGTGCGTAAACTAATAAAAGTCGGAGGGAGTAGTATTATATGACACACGTCATCCATTTTAAAATGATTATACTACTTTGATCTTTGCACTATTTACATAGTATTTTACTTTAACCGTAGTTTTTTTAACCAATGTATAAAAACAAATTTTAATTATATGATAGTAGTATTATTGGATTTGTCACAATTAATGCTTTTAAAATATCACATATTTATATACATTTTACTAATTGATAATTAAATATATCTTCTATACAAATATATTAAAAGGCGTTCTGAAATAAGTCTTCACGCCACGTGGCACTGTCCCTTTAGTTGTTTCGTTCCATGTCATCAAGATACATTAAAAAAATTAGAAACATGTTTGCATAAGGATTCGACACACCATACGACCTCAAATTAATATAAGAAAGTTTTAACCAAATGGGTACGCAGAACATTAGATCTTTCTATTTTGACATGAAAATATTAATAACCCGGGGCATCGCCCGAGCCTAATAACTAGTTAATAATAAAAAATATGTATTAACAAAAGAAAATGATAAGCTTTACGTGTCACGAAATATGGGGTATTAAACTCCCTTTTCAATGGTACTATAGAAAATTTCATATGTGCACATGTTAATAAAATTTTGACAATTATGTATACTATTAATGGGTATATGGTCCCATGAAAAAATTTAATAAGACCATCTAATATTCCAAAGATTTATATAGCTCCCTCATTTTCTTTTTGGGTGTTATTGTGCTTACTAAAGGTTGGACCATTCTCCACCAGATATAGATCAAAACTTCTTTAATCCTTTGTGGTGTCAAAGATGAAATGTCCAACGGAAGCTGAAAAGAATCAAAGACTCAAATCTTTTGATTATCTTCTGGAAAAAAAAATGCTTGTTTTCTCTCTATATTTCTGTGTGAAGAAATGTATTCTTTACAACGATCTACAACGACTAGATCTAAGCTCCTTTATATACAAGAGCATACACCCAAACCCTGATCTAGGAAAGAAAGAGATGTATTAGCATTTAGCAATAGAGCCATTACCTTGAATAAGAACATTAACAACCCAGACTATGAAATCTATGAGCAATATCCCACAGCATAAACCTCGCGAGATGCAATACCTCAGAGAGCCGGAGACGATACAAAAAACTATCTATATATTACATGGACGAAAAACCTAGATACGAAAAAAATGTTCCATAAGCTAACATCTGCCATGTATTATGTTATTGGCTTGTACAACATAAAAATTAGGAGTCATCACTACATTCACTACAGCAATATATTTGAGAACATTGCAGTGGGTTCGAGATGAAGAATAATCAACAAAAGTGCCTTTACATAGTGTGTAATAGGAGGTTCTGTTTCTGTTAATAAGTTGTTACAAAAAACTTTTTAGCGGGAAAATCAGTTTAACTGATTTTCTATAAATACCCTTTGTAAATCAGGAATAGAACTTATTCAGAAAATAAAAACACAATTCTATCTTTCTCTTCTCTATTCTTCTTATTTCTCTTATTTCTCTCTGAAATATTCTGTTACATCAAGGATAGTTTGAGTTGCTCAAACTCTTGGTTATAAGTTCATAGTAGCTAACAGTAGCTATTCTAAGCTACTGTTACATTGGTATCAGAGCCAAGCAGTTGCTATAGAGCTCAAATCGCCATTTCTGTTCAAACATTTGCACTCCAAGTGTTTGATAAATTGCACCACCCATATTCCTGGGTTAAATTCTGCTATACGAAGAAAAACTGGCTCCTGCAGTAACGAGGAGGGTAGAAGCAATGGAGGAGAAGTTGAAATTGCTGGAGCAACAATTGGAATTACAGTCTCAGAAGAGTTTGGAATTTCAAGAAACGATGATGAAAATGATGTCAGATTTGGGTGACAAATTGAAAGAAACTGAAGGTTCTAGGTACCCAGAATCACCTAGACAAAATCTTGACAATGGGTATACTCCTACCAGAATACATGGGTATGTACCTAAACTTGAGTTTCCCAAGTTTGATGGATCAAATGTTAGGATGTGGGTTAAAAAATGTAACAAATACTTTGCATTATGCAAGATTTATGAGGAGCAAAAAGTAGATTTAGCATGTTTGAATGTAGTAGATAAGGCAGAAAATTGGGTTTCTAGTTACTTAGCTGTGAGGAAAAATGTTGATTGGACTGAATTTGTCGTTGATTTGACTACAAGATCCGGGGATGAAGTGGGTATTAATGTAGTGGAAAAGTTTAATAAGCTTGAACAGTAAGGGATCTTTAGAATCCTATATGGATGAATTTGAAAACATAAGATCTTTGATGTTACAACAAAGCCATTTTCTCCCAGAACCTTATTTGTTGGATAGTTTTATTGGAGGATTGAAACCTACATTAAAGCCATTTGTGAGGGCCTTTAAACCTACCACTATTGCTAGTCTTTGTGGAGTATGCTAGATTACGGGAGGATAATCTAGAGGCAAAGAAGGGCATCTTATAGACCTTCTCATACAATAAACAAACCACCCCTTTTGCCAACACCAAATAAATTCCAAAAACCAAACCCATCTTTTTCCACTAGGCCTCAAATTAATCTCTCACATACTGAAAGAAAAGAAAGACAAATGAAGGGATTGTGTTATTTTTGTGTTGAACCTTATGAAAGAGGTCACAAGTGCCAACTTAAGCAATCTCAATTGTTCTTGGTGGAGATTCCTAGCTGTGAAGATCAAGATGGAGTTGATGATGTAGAAGTTGTGGAGTTTGAAGCTGAGACAGTAGACCCACAAATCTCAGTACATGCTTTATCTGGCAATCACAATTTTCAGACCATGAGAGTCTATGGAATGTGTGGTAAACAACCACTACAGATCTTGGTTGACTCAGGATCCACTCATAATTTCCTAGACATGGGTATGGCAAAGTTGTTAGGATTGAAGTTAGATTCCATTTCACCTTAAGCAATCACAATAGCAGATGGTAATCATCTGGCTTGTCAGTCAGTTTGCAAGGGTTTCTCTTGGACCATGCAAAATCTATCTTTCACTTCAGATGTTTTGCTTATTCCTCTTGGGAGCTGTGACATGGTATTGGGCATCCAGTGGCTTAGTCATTTGGGTGTAGTTAAGTGGGATTTTGGCAAGTTATTGATGGAGTTTGATTATGGGGGTCAACCTGTGAAATTGAAGGGGGTTCTCCCTAGGCAAGTTAAAGCTGTTGGGCATAATGCTAAAGATGCCATGGCCAATTCCATCCAGCTGTATTTTTTGCAGTTACTTCCTTCTGTTAAGACAGAATCAGGTATTCCTCTTTTTAGTTGTTCACTTCATGAACAATCAGCTCCTGTCCAGGGGAATATTACCCAATTACTTCATAAATATGCAGCCATATTCAATGAGCCTACTGTTTTACCCCCTGCTAGGCCCTTACATGACCATAGAATTCCATTGGAATTTGGCGCTAATCCTGTCAATATAAGACCTTATAGATATCCTTTGAAACAAAGAGATATCATTGAAAAACTTGTACAAGAAATGTTGAACTAGGGAATTATCAGAGATAGCAATAGTCCTTTTGCTTCTCCTGTGGTATTGGTGGGAAAGAAAGATGGATCTTGGAGGATGTGTGTTGATTATAGGGATTTAAACAAAAAAACTGTCAAGGATAAATTTCCTATTCCAGTAGTGGATGAGCTTATTGATGAACTAGCTGGGGCTACAGTTTTTAGCAAAATTGACTTAAGAGCAGGCTATCATCAGTTGAGAGTTCATAAGGAGGATGTTTATAAAACAGCTTTTAAAACTCATCATGGTCATTATGAGTTTTTAGTTATGCCTTTTGGCTTAACAAATGGCCCTGCATCTTTTCAGAGTTGGATGAATCACATTTTTAAATCTCTTCTTAGAAAATGTGTTTTGGTGTTCTTTGACGATATTTTAGTGTATAGTTCCACTATAGATACACACATCCAACATCTTGAACAAGTCTTCATTTTAATGCAACAACATACTTTGTTTGCTAAGAAAAGAAAATGTTCATTTGCTATGGACAAGGTAGAATATCTAGGTCATTTTATTTCTGGAAAAGGGGTTGAAACTGATCCCCAAAAAGTGGCAGCAATAATGAAATGGCCTATTCCGAAAACTGTTAAAGAACTTAGAAGCTTCTTGGGGTTAGCAGGTTACTATAGAAAATTTGTAAGAAATTATGCTTGGGTGAGTAAGCCTTTACATCAGCTTTTGAAGAAAGGTGAATTTCAATGGACTGTAGCTGCTACTGATGCTTTTGAGACACTTAAGCAAGCTTTAAGCACCACTCCAGTATTGACTCTTCCAGACTTTTCCTTGCCATTTGAAATTGAAACTGATGCATCCAATACTGGTATTGGAGTTGTGCTGATGCAACAAGGTCATCCATTAGCTTTCTTGAGCAGGGCTTTAGGACCTAGGTGGCAGAAATTATCTGTCTATGAAAAAGAATTGTTGGCTGTAGTGCAGAAGTGGGAGCAATATCTCTCAGGGCAGAAGTTTGTAATTAGGACAGACCAAAAGAGTCTCAAATGGTTGTTACAGCAGAAGATCTCAACTCCATTTCAACAATTTTGGTTGTCTAAGCTCATGGGCTTTGATTACATCATTCATTATAAGAGTGGAAGTGACAATGTGGTTGCTGATGCATTGTCAAGGGTTTCTGGTTCAGAAATTCTTTGTTTGGCTTTGTCTGTTTTGAATTCAAATTTGAGTGATCTCATTAAAGCTAGCTACAGTTTAGATGATAATATTCAGAACTTAGTTGCACAATTGCAACAGGGAACTCAGTTAACTCAGTTTACTTTCATTGATGGCCTCTTAAGGAAGAAGCACAAGTTGGTTATAGGTCCTGATGATTCTCTTAAACAGCAGATTTTGACTTGGCTACATACTTCAGCTCAGGGTGGGCGTTCTGACGGGGATGCAACTTTACAGAGAGTCAAGTCTCTCTTTTATTGGAGAGGCATGACAAAATTTGTCACTCATTTTGTCAGGCATTGCTTGGTGTGTCAAGCTAACAAGCATGAGAGTGTAGCTTCACCTGGATTATTACAACCACTTCCTATTCCTAAGGAAGTGTGGGTTGACATTTCCATGGATTTTATCTCAGGCTTACCTAAGTCACAAGGGAAGGAGGTAATTCTGGTGGTGGTAGATAGACTTAGCAAGTATGGTCATTTTATGGCTCTCGAAGCATCCTTATACTTCGCCATGGAAGTTGCTCAAGTTTATCTAGATTCAGTCTTCAGATTGCATGGATGGCCACAATCAATTGTTAGTGATAGAGATCCTGTGTTCATCAGTCAATTTTGGCAGGCCTTATTTACTATTCAAGGCACAAGCTTGCTATTATCTTCAGCTTACCATCCACAAACAGATGGTCAAACTGAAGTAGTTAATAAATGTCTTGAGAATTTTCTGAGATGTATGTGCTGTGAAAATCCTAATGAGTGGTCTATGTGGTTACCATTGGTTGAATGGTGGTACAATACTAATTACCACACTTCTATTCAAGCTACTCCCTATGAGATAGTATACAACCAACCTCCTCCTGTGTACCTACCCTATTTACCTGGGGAAACAAAGGTAGCAGTGGTAGATAGGTCATTACAGAAAAGAGATGCTATGATCAAGCTTTTGCAATTTCATTTGCAAAGAGCTCAGAACAGACAAAAGGTGCAGGCAGACAAAAGAAGATCAGAAAGAAGCTTTATGGTAGGGACATGGGTTTGGTTGAAGCTTCATCCTTACAAGCAAAAGACTTTAAGAAATGTATCTAATGAGAAGTTGTCTGCTAAGTATGCGGGGCCATTTCAGATACTGCAAGCCATAGGAAAGGTTGCTTATAAGCTCAACTTGCCTGACAATGTTGCAGTTCACCCAGTGTTCCATGTCTCTCAATTAAAAGCATTCCAAGGTGCGCTCCCAGCAGTTTCACATATTCCATCTTGGTTTCATGGGCAATCTGATTCTACAACTTTGCAACCATTGGCTCTATTGGATAGGAGAGTTAATAAACATCAAAATGCAGCACAAGTGCAGTACCTTATTCAGTGGGAAGGCATGCGCATTGAGGAAGCAACCTGGGAAAATGCTGAAATTTTTTAGCAACAGTTTCCCAATTTTGTGATTTCTTAGATGATGTTAGTTTCATTTTTAAACAGGAGTTTTGTTAAAGCAAACTTGTGGGCAAGTTTGTTGTTAAGCAGGGAGGAATGTAATAGGAGGTTCTGTTTCTGTTAATAAGTTGTTACAACAAACTTTTTAGCGGGAAAATCAGTTTAACTGATTTTCTATAAATACCCTTTGTAAATCAGGAATAGAACTTATTCAGAAAATAAAAACACAATTCTATCTTTCTCTTCTCTATTCTTCTTATTTCTCTTATTTCTCTCTGAAATATTCTGTTACATCAAGGATAGTTTGAGTTGCTCAAACTCTTGGTTATAAGTTCATAGTAGCTAACAGTAGCTATTCTAAGCTACTGTTACATAGTGAATGAAATTTAAAGAGCTAACTAAGCTGCTAGAGATCCTTCAGCTACCAATTTGAACAAAGTTTTTTCTTCACAAAGTAAAGCCTATGGCTGCTAATCTTTTTTGACTTCGGTAAACAGCACGTCAGCAGATGTAATTAAACATGAACAAGAAGTTATGTACAATTTTTTCCCCACCTTGCTGCTTCCACAATTTACGCTGTTAGTGCAACATCTCTTGACTCTAAGCATTCTTCACCAAGGACTTCATATTGTACACCTGGATGCCCGTCCACATTAGTTGCTACTGGTGCGGGGTTCGTGTCACTGTAAGAAAACATAGCATTATATCCGAATTATAATGCTTGAAGGAAAGTATCTTGAACTTATAGGCATAATATATACCTTTGAATTGAATACTAATGCAATCCTAATCTCCTTAACACACATAACATGAGGCTTATATTTAAATAGACTTTGTTCAGTTCAAGAAAAATAAGTACGAATAAAGGTCAAGTAGCCAAGATATACTAATATAGGCCAATTAGTTACCCTAAGGGCTACCCAAATTAGGTACACAATTAGATAAGTTTGATAACTTAGAGATGAGGGTCAATAAGTTCATATTAGGGCTCCGTTTAGTTGGCCGAAAACATTTTAATAGAAAATGATTTTCCAAGGGATTGCAAATTTGTGGTTTAGTTTTCCTTCGATTGATTGCATGAGAAGTAATAGAGAAAAGAAATAATGGAAGTGAAAGGGGAAGAATGGATGGCAGGAAAGAAACAGAAAAGTGGAAAACAGGGAGGAAAAATGTGGCAAACCTTCCTCTAAGAAGGAATATTTTTCCACCCTTGGAAGAAGTGAGAACAGTTTCCCATCCTTTAGGAACCAAAGAAAAGAAAATGGAAAGAATCACTTTTCTGGAAAAATGTTTTCTGCCTAACCACCAAACACTCCCTACGTGTAATAAATTTAGATAAGTTCAAATTAGGTCTAATAAGTGTAGTGATAATAGTTTATCAGGTAAAAGAACAAAGCCTTACTCCACATTACATAGCTCCATAAAGATAAAGATCTCTTTAGCAATACTTCCCCCAGTTAATCTCAAAGGTTGGAAAGACTTGTACTTGTTCCATTTTCTTTTCCCCCTTTCCAGTGAGAGTATTTATGGAAATAATTTGAGCTCTAGAAGCTAACAACTCTGTTTGTTATTTTCATCTCAACACCTCCAAGTTCCAAGAGTATATAGATTCTAGATCAGCGAAAGGAGCTACTCAGAAAAAACAGCACATTGTGAACATTGATAAAAAGAGTTCACTACAGAGAAAAAGAGCTGCTTCTATATAATGAGAAAATGAGTGGATAATGGAGGGAATCTTTTGTGCGTCAGTTAATTTATTAGAAGAGCGAGAGAAAGTGGGAAAGTTTTGTAATAAATAGCAGCTTCGGTATAGGGAATGGGTCATTGAGAAAGTAGAGAGAAGAAGTTTTATTGGGAGAGTTCCTCATCCTCTCGAAAGAGTGAGGAATCGTATTTGATTGATTTACCCTGGATTGATCATTACAACTACTATCTTGTTCCTATTCCCTCTGTTTATTTGCTCTAAGTTGCATAGATTACTCTTGGGTCTTAGCAGATTCACGGTCATAGAAGCAGTATATCCTAACACATTGACCATAATCTTAAAGCCATAGCCAATACTAGTTGGAGTCTATATTCAGTTCATCAGAAACAGAGGATAATGTCATTGAGATCAGTAGATTTTCCAAGGAGAAGAAGAAAGCAATTTATAAATATGCACCTGCTCCCAGAGGTATGCAACAATTCTTCCCGCAACGCAATGCTATCAAAAGGAAAAGGACAATATAGCACTTATCCTAACAAAGGAACACTGAGATCCAAAGAAAAGGGGTTCATCAACATATAGACTCAATTCCACATAACATCAACCTCGTATTAACAATTCATCATTACCTAGAGAAGAGCTATGAAATAGAGCAACTCCCATGATCAATTTCAATCAATAGTCAAATAAAACACACCCGGTGACAAAATATCACTCTGCCAAAGAGGTGTCATGGCATATATGTTTCTGCTTATAAGTTCTCCTAGATTGATGCGTTCTCAATTTTTTTTAGTTAAATTTAGCGTGTCTA
The DNA here is from genome assembly GCA_947648045.1 of Beta corolliflora. Lineage (NCBI taxonomy): Eukaryota > Viridiplantae > Streptophyta > Magnoliopsida > Caryophyllales > Amaranthaceae > Beta > Beta corolliflora. The sequence goes on from CANSZD010001369.1 coordinate 182,977, forward strand.
CTTATTTTTACAGATTTGTCCCGACAATATAAATGAAGATGCTTTTGAGATCACAGGTGGACAATAGGTAAAGTAGTTTACTTGAAAAGCTCAAGATTATTAGAGGGAAAAAAGATGCAACAGAGATCAGGATATACCTTCTAGAATAGATGACAAGTCCCACAACCACAATTGCGAAAGAAACGTAGTATAGCCAGTCAACCTGCATGCAGAATGTTTTTGCTTAATTATCACATCAGCAGTGACATGCAAGAAATACAGGTCTCATCCACAAACAAAAAGAAAAGGTTAAGCAGCAATCTCGTAAAAAATATTCTATAGAGGATGCTAAGTGTGAAATCAGTACCCTCTCATGATAGAATAGTATGCGGATGACAACAGCCCACATATCAGATGTGAGAGCAGATAGATTGAACAACGTGGCTCCACTTAGCTACACTCGAAAGGTAGTACTCATCAGAACAGAAAAACACAATTATTTCCTAAATTGTGTTACGATTAGCAAATGATCTCAACGAGTAGCGATAAAGACACTAGTTAAAGTGACTCTCCAGAGCGTTTTCTGACTCAGCAGCATAAAAGTGAGAATAGGAAGATTGATTTTCTTACCTTCAAGAGAAAAGGAACAAGGGTGTAGAATAAACAAGTCGCCACTGCATATCCAGCAAACCCAAGTATCTGAAGAAAAATAAATCAAGTCAGTCTACCAAATTGTAGGATCTATTTCAGTGGTAAGAGTAGAATAATCATGAGAAAAAGCGTCGAGATAACCCGACTAGGGCATGCTCCTTTACAATTATATGATATTGGAAATTATTACCACAGTCAGGGTTTTTCAAGAGTCTAATATACACATAATCTAACTAAAACAATATGTAGTACTGACCAAATCACTTAGCATATATTCAACTTCTCTACTAGCCAACTACAAGACACTAGCATCAAGCTTGTGGTTGCATTTGCTTGATCAATAAAATGAGCATATTAAACTGCATAACTATCAGCCTCTGGAGCTGTTGATCATCTTTACAACCCAGATAGATTACAATCATTACATCAAGAGCACCATGCCTGTTCCACAACACCATCGAAACAGTGCAATAACTCACACTCACCACATCCATAGACCACTCAATTGCCTCCAAATTGCGTCTTTCTAGTAGTACGCTGATAGAAGGTTATGGATTGCAACAACACCAATACTGTTATTAGTATGTAATATGATACTGGAAGCCAAATGGATAAGTAGCAGCCAGTGTTTAAGTCTGAGCTGATATACTATCAGTAGAAAAAGGATACATTTGGCATATGCTCACCAATAATCCAAAAACACCAAGCATTGAAATTACTTCAACAAGGTCTTTCTGTTTGACACAGAACTCCTGAAACAAAGTTTAAAATATAATGTATTACAGTCTTACAGAACAGAAAAACGAAGGGCAGGTAGAGCTGAAAAAGAAGAAAGAGAAACATTGTGCAAGCAGTTGCAGAAAAGATTGCTGAGACTATAGGTAGGTGTCACTCAGAAAAATGAAGTATGTCCATAGACTTGCACTGAAACATGTAAGTACTTGTTTTCCATGGTTGTATAGCTTGATTTGGCAATCATTTTCTGTTTGACTTCAATGACCTGGAGATGAAAAATGCGGATGCAAGAGAAAGATACTATAGGACAAAAGAGATGTAATATTCAAAGCGGAAGAGCAGGATAATAAATTTACCTCACCAACATTACTCAATGCATAAAACAGAGTTCCACCAATTACAAGAAAATCACCAATAAGTGGTCTAGACCCACCTAAAAATAGAAGTCAACTGAGACCGTGTCAGAAACTCTTCGGCTCACAAACTGCAATTTTTTCCTCCAACAATAGAAAGTATTAAACTGTTAGAATTGACATCAACGTGAAAAATATTTGACAAGAGAAAATTTTGATGACTCAAATTATAAGAGAACTTTTGGGTACATCCAATTTAGAGGTCCAGACAGCAGCAATGGAAGAGTTCACACAAATTACAATGTAAATCAAGACTATGTGTTTTTAGTGTGAATGTGTGATAGTCATCTTGTATATTATAGTTTTCCATACGATAACCACATAAAGAAAAAGATAACAGAATAAACAATGGCAAATGCAACATATATATGCCTCATACAAAAATGGGACATCATAGCTAAAAGTGAAATTTGATAAGATAGGGCATTGAGTTCTTCATGTTCCAACTGAAGTCAAGAAACTCTAACCTCCACCACCAATCCCAGCATCAGAAAGGAGCACCAAGCCAAGGCCAAGAATACATGTTGCAGCCCCAATATACTGCAATATTGTGTATCTTGTGCCTATGAAGACCCATGTCAAGATCATCACCCAAGGTATAGTCCAGCAGTCAAATAATGTCACACTAGTGATGGATGTAAACTGGAAAGCCTTAGTAACTGCATAGAGAGATTGATACAATCAGAAGTATTATCAAGAACGTAACTAAAAACTCATCGACACTCATCTGTATCTCTTTCAAATTGGGAACACACAAGCAGTGCAGGATTCAAAACATTCAATGAGGGGGATTCATACAAATTAGAATACATATTTAAACGACATACATGAAGTGTCAAAGTATCTATATCCATGTCTGAGCATCGAGGATCCGACACGGGTTTTTAAGGAAAAAATGAAAATACAAGTAACATAGTATACAAGCAAGAATGTGTAGTACATGAGCAAAATATTGAAACATGCAGGGTATATCACTTTACACTCGAAATCTCGTAAATAACTCAAAAGCAATATCCAAAGAGTAGTAGGAAATCAAAGGGTTAAATGATCCATACACAATCTCAACATCAGCCCATGACCATAAAAACCAAAAAAATTGCTCAAAATTGCTAAGCAAATAGGAGCCAGCATGCAATATTGGCAATTCACCCAAATAAGTGGATTGCCATTGTTCCACCAGGGAAGAGAATTATTAGTTGATTAAAGTGTCAAGTGCAATGAATAAATCAAGAAGCAAAAGATACAATGAAGAACAAAAAAAAATCTAAACTAAGAAGCAAAATTTACTAAATTCAAGCATAGATTTTTAAAACTCACCAAGGTAGTTCCCTTGCACATCAACAATTCCTAAGATGACATAATAATACCAAGGAACCTGCAAGTACCCAAATTAGAACAAGCTCAGCATAAGTTCCAACATATTAGTGTTACAAAACTCAGCATAGTAAATTAGTAATACATAAATTTTGCTACTTTAATATACAAAAAGATCATATAAATCAGAAATTTCAGAAGATCAAAGATACCAGCAATTTCTTACGCCTAAAGAGCATGATACTCCCATAAATCGCAGTTAGACCAAAATAAGTGAAAAATGACTGTGTAATTGGGGAATTAACACCTGCCACAATACAAATTAACCCATAAAAAAAGCACCCAAATTGAAATTAATCTTGCTTAAACAGCTAATTGCAGAAAAGGGCTATTAGAACAGGGATAAGATGACTTGCCACGACTTGCCAAATAAGAAGAGGAAAAGCTTGTAATTGCCATGATGAAGGAAATAACTTGGCCCAGAAATAAAATGAAGAGTGTTCGAGATAATGATTCATGCTTCTTCAACCAATCATAGCAACTTCTGCCTTCCATTTGAGGGTGGTTCATTGGTTGTTTTGTAGTTCGAATGGGAAAAAATGCCAGTATTGTTTGTCCTAGTATCGAGACTTCTGAATTTCGTCACACGTTGGGGGACTTTGGAAATTTTGATGGGGCTTACACAGAGGTGTCAATTTGGATACTGAACTTCTATTCATCGCCCTGAAATTACTTAAAATCGCACCCAACTACCATGTAAATGTCTAATTATACCTCACGCTTTTACAACTCTCTCGCCACCACCACCTAAAATCACTAACCACCAATCGCTACCTTTCCAACCCACCGACGATCACCACCGACGAGCACAAAATTCCGACGAGGTATTTTTTTTTTAACGAATTCCATGGGGCTAACGTGTGGCCTGCACGTTAGCCCCATGGGACACAACGTCTGGCCTGGACGTTGAGTCCCATGGGGCCAACGTGTGGCCTGCACGTTAGCGCCATGGGACTCAACGCCCGAGCCAAACGTTGAGTCCCATGGGGCCAACGTGCGAGCCACACGTTAGCCCCATGGAACTCAACGTTTGGCCTGGACGTTGTGTCCCATGGGGCTAACGTGTGGCTGCACGTTGGCCCCATAGACACAACGTCCAGGCCAGACGTTGTGTCTATGGGCCCAACGTGCAGGCCACATGTTAGGCCCATGGAATTCGTTAAAAAAATATAAGTGGTCGGAATTTTGTGCTCATCGGTGGTGATTGGCGGTGGTGATCGTGGGTGGTGATGGCGAAGATGAGAGAGAATATGAATTAGAGGAGTTATGTTGGAGTAAAAATTTAAAAAATATCGTAAAGGTATAATGGTATTTTTAGAGGGAAGTTGGGGCGATTTTAAGTAATTTGGGGGCGACGTTTAACAATCCCCTTTGGATACCTGGTCGTGTTTTGGTCGGATCATCTTGAGGTTCGGCTTCATGTCTAGATTGGATTCGAGTTGGATAGGGTCAAGTTCGGTTCAGTCCGACTCAGGCCTTAGGTTGAGTCATTTTCAAAAGGGTTTGGTTTAGTCAATTGCGGGTTGGGTTGGAATGCAGTTCGATCATACATGTTCGTGTATAGGATTGAATCTGATCTCTAGCATGTCATTTATGAGTTGCGCTTATGTCAATTAGTTATTGAATCAGATGAAGCTGGGCCATTCATACATTGTTTCATTGGCAGGTCATGTCAGGTTCGAATCTGATCATATTAGATAGGCTCATATTTGGACAAGATGATAAAAAGTATTAGTTGACTTATTTCCATTGATTTTGAAGTTTTAGAGGTTGTTTGGTTGACATAATGATTCATAGGAAGTAGAACTTCCGAGAAAGTAAGATATAGTGAGGTTGTTTGGTTGACAAAGATGTAGGAAGTTGCACTTCCTAGGAAGTTTTACTTCCCATAAAATGGAGAAAGTTCCTTACCTAAAGGGACCTAGGTAAGTAGAACTTCCCATGGGAAGTTTTTTCTTCCCATGATCAACCAAACAACTTTTACCATTTTCTAGGAATTGGAACTTCTATGGAAATACTACTTCCTAGGAGATACTAATTCCTACATGCTACCAAACATGCCCTTAAATTGGATCATCTCGGGTAATGTTAAGTTAAATTGAATATATAGTGGGGTTAGTTGGGATTTTGAGTCCATTTTATATTTAGTTATCCAAAGAACAAAAGTGTGCATTTAATCTCAATAATTATTCGTGAAAATGCTCATTGGAACTAAAACTCAAATATTAAAATTATTAATTGTTATACAATATATTAGGGAAACATTTATACTATTATATACTTATATATGACAACTTCAAATAATTTTAATAAGTATATTTTGCTTCGTAATGAGTATTACGATCAACGTAGTATGTGAGTGTCATTTATGTATTTCATCGTACTTACTGTATCATCCAATACATGACGTTAAGGATAGGAGTTAGGCTCAGTGGGTAGAAGACTCTCCCCCGCCCCGAGGTCAGGGATTCGATCCTTACCCCCAACATTATGCTGGGGTATTTCCTTAGCATGCTATGCATGCCTTACCAGCCAATGTGTTGGTGTTTCCTACATGCTAGTAGCCTTGTAGGGGTTAGCCCTTGGGCTGACTTAATTTCCTAATAAAAAAAAAAAAATCCAATACATGACGTTGTCCTATTTTTTATCCCCACTAATTTGGTATGTGTTGTACTTCTTTCTTTCCCACCCTACATTGTCACATTTGTTGCCTTGTTGGCCTCACGTAATTTCATATCATCTCACAACCCGGTCATTGGCCTTGTTTGCTAAACAGCGGTTTGAGGCAAAACTAGAGGTTTGAACTCATATTAGAGAATTTGACTAGTCAATCCTCTAATTTGAGTGTTTGGTAAAGAGAGGTTTCATTTAACTGATTGAGCCTAAAAAACTCTTTTTAAAAAAGTTAAGGGAGAAGCTTTTTGACATTAGAGGTTTGGGAATGAGTGGGCCAATTATATTTATGTCCTAAAGGTTTTGAAAATTACACTAATAAACAATAAAAAGTACAACAATAGATTATGTACATGTCCTTGTTGGTCATTTTACACAATTATACATCAATCAGCTATCAGCTACTTATCAAACACCTTTATACAAACAAATAAAACAATCAGCTAGTCAAATCAACTTATACAATCAGCTATCAACTAATACAATCAGCTAACAGCTAACAGCTAACAGTTATCCACTAATTGCCAAACAGAGCCATTATCTACCCCCTTTGTTTATTTCTTTTGGGATATTTTGCATTTACACATGGACCAAAAAAAAGTGCAAAAGTAGAGTGAAGGAAAGTAAAATTTAGGAAATTAAAGTGAAAAAGGTAGAGAGAATAAAAGTAAAAGAGAGATAATGGACTAATTTATCATATAATCTTATTCCAAAATAGTCTGAACGCTTTTCTTTTATGTTTATCTTAAATTAGTTTGAACACTTTTATTTTTTGCATGACCCCACACTCCCACTATCATTATGTTAGTCTTCTTACACTCGTTTGGCCCACTCTCTATCTTTATCAATAAAAAAACTACCAACTTTTTCCTTTAATAAAACACTACCTTACCACATTTACTTTTAATTTAATTACATTTGATAATTATACAACTTATCACCTTAAACTACATGTCCCAACAAGTGCTTAAATCTGTATCTGATTAAGGAAATATTTATTAGAGGTTATTAACTAATGAGATATATGGTGTTCAATCCAGTGAGATGTAGGAGATCAATATGAAACTAGTCTTATATGCACGCTATGCGTGCGAAGTCGAAGAATGAGTGTTAACTGTTTTGCAGTTTGAAATTAATTAAATACCATCTCTATTTCATATTTTTTTATTAATATTTTTAACTTAGGAAAATTTGACACTACTGGTTCCAACCAAGACAGGTTCATTTAAAAATGTCTCACTTTTAATTATCTTAAAGTGGTCCTAACTTTTGGGTGTCTCTTTAATGATGCTTTACCTTAATTAAACTACTAAATAACTTAAATTGGGAAACTTAAGTACTTAATAACCTTTGTTTTGACCTCATCACGTTAAGGTTGTACTCCCTCCGGACTTTATAGTTTACCCGTTTCTTTTGCACAGAGTTTTAGGAGAAATAATGTTGTGGGACATAAAAAGAAAGAGAAAAGATTAATTTATATTAAAGTTGAATGTGTGTGTCATGGAAAGTTAGTGGCTTCATTCCAAAAATAGAAGCAAAAGATATGGGTAAACTAATAAGGGACATCCCAAAAAGGAATACGAGTAAACTAATAAAGACTGGAGGGAGTAATTTATAAGAGATTAACGAGGCCCAAGCTTGCTGCCCACAGAAACTTGACATTCACGAAAGCATACATACTGTCGCCTCACTTTTTTTCTTTTACTACTCTAAATCGGTTTCCAAAAACTAAAGCTAGTCTGTGTAATAACACTACAAATAAAAGATTACAAATCAGTTGGCGTCAAACCAACAAATTAAGGAAGAACCAAATCCGCAATACAACCTTCCAAGAATCATGATGTTACACATTAAGCAAAAGCAATCTTTAGCAAAACTAAACAAACCAAAACACATAATGAAGAAAAAAACTCCGAAAATTCATCATCTTCCAAGAGAAATACTCGAGGAAATCTTCAACAAGGTTTCACTACCAATCAAAACTATTACCGGATGCAAGAATTTAACCAATTTATCCGAGGAACTTTCTTGCATATTTTCGGACTCGAAATTCGATGAATCACAATCTAAGCAGTACACTCGCCCCTGCATCCTTGCTTATGGCAACAAAGATTCAAAATCCAAGATTGATCAATTCTTCTTGATTGAAAAAACAGAACGCAAAATTCTTTCTACGGAATTCAACGTAAATTTCATGGGAAATCATGCTAGTACAAACTTGGACGTCTTGGATTCTTGCAATGGCTTACTTCTTGTAAAAGATCATGATCGTCGATTATTATGGGTGGTTAATCCCTTAACACAAGAGTTTATTAGCTTACCTCATAGTACTAATCAAGGGTCTAAAAAAGGACATAAATCGTATTATGCTTTAGGGTATAGCCCGAAATCTGAGATATATAAGGTTGTTAGACTTGTTGGTAACTTAAGGGATGCAGATGGTGGTTATTATCTCGAGTTTTGTTGGGATGCAGAGGTCCTTACTTTAGGGACTAACGAGTGGAGGAGGATCGACGGTTGTGATCTCGTGTTACAAAACGGGTGCATCGACGAAGGTCCGGTGATGATCAATGGTGCGTTATATTGGTTGAGTCATATAGATCATAGGAACGAGATTGTAAGGTTTGGGATTGAGTATGAGGAGTTCGAGTTAATCCTATTGCCGTTGAATTTAGGATCGCTTGGTTATTCCTTAAGCTCGCTTAATGTAGTTGGTAACATGCTTTGTGTTGGAATATATGAAACGAAGAGATGTAACGATTTGAGCCATGGGATGGAAATGTGGGTTATGAACAATTGCGGTGTTTGGAAACTTTGGAAGAAAAATATTGTGATTTACGATAATATGAAATGTGTTAGGAAATTTAAAGTGATTCAAGTGAGTGAGAATAAGGAGTTGTTGTTTATGATGTTATTTGATCCTTTAAAACTTGTGTACTATGATACCACGAAGCGCACCGCAATGGAGGCTCGAGTCTATGGGATTGACAAGAAGTTGAATGGAGTTGTTTTTAGTCCAAACTTAAGGTCAATTAGTACATACATTAAGGATGTCCAATAACTATCTATTTTGTATTTGATATTGGTATGTAGTATGTGATTTTCATGCTTGTTAATGCATGATCTTGATCATTAATTAATATATTTTACTACTGTAAATGTAAATCATATAAAGTTGATATTTATATGAGATGTGTTTTTTCCCTTTATAGTCCCCATATTTAATTATTATTCCTACATATTTTTGTCATTTTTTGTTTGATAATTTACATATTTTTTTTTTACATATCTTTGTCATTTATGTATATCCTGCCCTACTCATCTTACCCTTTCTAATCCTATCTACCTATTACCATGCCACGTGCCTTTTCTAAAACTTGGTGTCATTTCACAATACAGAGCAACTAAGATGAGATAAGGATACAATTTTGTCCCATAAATTTCGTGAACATTTTTGTAAGGAAAATTTGTCTCATTTTATAAAATAATTTTTGACGAATTCACTATATTTTTTTTAGAGGAAAACACGAGGTGCACTATATTAATCAGTGGACGAATTCACTATATTAAAAGCCTTTCATCCATGATCTCATGTTTAAGCAATTTAAAAATTTAACCAAAAACATTATACTACTTCTGTGTTTTTTAGTTACAACATCTGATTATTATACATTCATCAAAAAGTCAAATGTAAACTTAAAAAAAGGAGTAGTTTCAAATTTAATTTAAGTTCAAACAAGCCTAGATCAATTATGACTCAATTCGAGGTGATGTCCATTGTCCACTCGTGATTGGATCTATAATTGAGCAACAAGAATTTGACACAAGTCCCTTCTATTTATGTGGGACAATAAGCTTCGCAATTTGATTATCTTAATTAGGAATCATATGAGCTGGCAATAAAAGTTAAGAATCTCAATTTTTTGATATTTGCTTTCAATATTGCAATCGTTACTTTTCTCCTTCAAAAAGGAGAATATATTTTGCCTGCAATAAAAAATTCTTCGTAGCGAAGGTACAAATTGCGTAAAGAGACGTGATAAAGGGGATTGACCCGAAACAATGTTTCACCGATTAGTGAAGGTGGCGTGAGATTAATGTGGTTAACAATATTGACCTACCAGAGTACCAACATCACAATTCACAACATATAGTAATACTTACCAGCTACCACCAGCTAAAACCCACGAGATGAAATATCAGAATAGAAAAGCAGATACTATCTCCATGCATGCCAATTGCCAAATAAGTTTATTGATTTATAAACTCGTATACTTCCTCCGTTCTGTTTTAAATGAAACGTTTGCTTTTTCACGCAACCCAACGCGCTTTTTTAATCAATAATATCTTTAGTTGTGCACATGTAAAAAATATAAAAAAGTTATAATTTGATAGTATGCATTGAGACGAATCTAACAAGATCCTACTTGACTATGTTTTTCTTTATATAATAGCGATAAATTGGAGTCAAAATTGATCAATGAATAGTATCATTTCACCCCATGTTTCATTTAAAACAGAACGGAGGAAGTATAATTTTTTTAAAAACTTGAATGGACCAAGTTCACAATAACTTATTGTACAATGGAAATCATATGATTATATAGTCAATATTCATTTGCTATAGTCAGTTTTCGTTTGATACTGTCAGTTTCTATTAAGTCGGTTTTTATATGATATAGTCAATTTTATGATATAGTCGGTTTTTGTATAATATTGTTAGTTTTTAATATAGTCAGTTTTTGTGTGATAAAGTCAGTTTGGGTGCAAAATAAATTATTGTGAACCTAATCCACCCAAGACGTTTTGTATAATTTAATATTTGAAATAGTTAGCCTATTTGTACATATCATTTCCATACAACTTAGATAGTGTTATGCATATTAGAAATATAGTTAAAACATGTTAATATAAGAAGAAAGGTGATAAGTCAAACCTGGCAAAAATGACTGATTTGAGTTACTCGATTTAAGACCCGTTTTTTATTTGGTAGATTTAGAAACTCAAATAAATCAATCTGATTCGAAACTTGACTCGAATCAATCAGACCTAAAGATGGTTAATGTGGACCAAAATATTAATATTATACTTAGACTTATATATTTTTGGAGGACCAAGCAAAGCTTGGTCTAGTGGTAAATGTTTGGCCTCATGACTTCAAGGTTATGGATCAAACCCCACCAGGGGGCTCTTTGAGGGTGGGGTTTCCCTTACCAATGTTACCATCCCCCCTCCCTATCAAGGAGTCTGATCTGCAAACCTGATTGGTTAAATCTGAGTGAGGTGCCTGTTTAATAGGGTCCTTCATCTTACCAACCTAAAAATTATATATACTTCCTCCGTTCCAAATTAGTTGTGACACTTTTCAAATCACGGACTCCTAGGCAATTTTTTGAGAGGAGAGAGATAGAGAAAGAAAATAAAAGGGCCCCATGCGATAGGAGAAAGATAGAGATAATTTATTACCCAAAATGAAAGTGTAACATCTAATTCGAAACTTCCTAAAATAGAAAGTATTACAACTAATTTGGAACGGATTAAGTATATTTTTTTGGAGGCTGATACATATACATATAGGGACCCGAATATTATAAGTCACCCCATTTTTGCCACAAGTACCTTTTTGGATTGTGTTTGATATTTATATCGTTGAAGGCCCTGATATAACCATTATTAACACCATATAACTAATATCCAGTTTGAGGTCCTTAACAATCCGTTTAAAAGCTTCAATTAACAATAAAATAATTTAAACTTATAACTTTAGATCCTTACTATATAATTAAGAAAAATGTTATTAAGGGCTACATATAAGCATTAAATACATTTCCTGAAATAGTATTATTTGAAGAACTAATGACACAATCACACATCAACCGATATAATTAATGCTTATTTATTGCTTAATATTTCCATTTTTAACTTTTTATGTGTAGCCCTAAAGGCTACATATAACATTTTCCAATAACTTTCCCTCAAAAAAAAAAAACATTTTCCAATAACTCGATCATTTAATTATCCGAATTACTAACAATAAAGGGGTTGTTTCAAGAATCATTGCTCATTGACTTTTTTTGGTTAGTTGGCTTGTTTGGTGGAAGCGTGGGCTATATGTATTGGCTTTTAAGTTGCATTTAAAATTTGTTCTAAAGTGTTTCAAGAAATTAATTGTTGGTGTGAATGTTTATTTAGAGAGTTTATTGCCAATGCCAAAAGCGCCCAATCCAAAACTCCAAATTTTAAGCCAACCAAAAAGCTCAATAACCAAACACTTTTTTTTGTTTGACCAAATGGTTAGGCAAAAGCCAAAAGCCATTTACCAAACATGACCAAAATGAAAAAAAAAAAAAAACAATGAACTCATGATGATCTCTAAATAACAACATCTTACCACCTAACCCCCAAAAAAGTTGATGTGCATATATAGATTATAGATTATAGAGTATAGACCGCTCCAAAAACGCCACATGAACCCACAAAAAGCAAACCGCGTGTTCTCAAATTGAAGATCCCTCTATATTATCCTTGTCCAATTAATACCCATTATTTTTCGTGGCTTCTTCCCATTTGCTTTACTTTCCATTACAGCCTGTCTTACCCTTTATAATCTTCGCCATTTTATTTACTTAATATTCCATTTTGCATAAATTATTGCTCCTTTTTAATTCTGTTCCCCACTTTTTTTTTATTTTTTTTTAATTCAATCCCATCATCATTTGACCTTTTTCCTCGTTGTTTCCTTCATTCTCTCTCCTTTTCTTCCCTTTATAATTTCTGCCATTGTTTCTTCTCTCTCTTTATTAATCAATCCCTTCTCTGACACATCTTTCTCCAGTTTATTACAGACATAAATTTTCAGGTATTATTTCTTTTTTTCATCAAATTTTATTACCCATTTTTTTTATCATATGATTTATTTGATTAAATTGGTTGTAATGCTTGCATAATCTTAAACCCATATTGATGATAATGTTATTTATTTATTTTATTTGTTGGGTTTGTATTGTAGATCTGTTGGTGAATTTGATATTTATTTGAAGGGAGAAAAAAATATTGAAAAAGAGGGATATTGAAGGTGTAATTAGATCAAGAACTTTGAAACAATGGCAGAAGAGCATGGATATCAAGCAGCAGAAGGGCATAGATTATGTGCAAATAATTGTGGGTTTTTTGGGAGCTCAGCAACCTTAAATTTATGTTCCAAATGTTACAGGGATGTGCATATGAAAGAAGAACAAGACGCGCTTGCAAAAGCGGCTTTAGATAGCACCAACCCGCACCCACAACCCAACCCCGAAAGTCTTCCGGGGTTGGGGTTGGGTGCGGGATCATCCACCTCAGTCGAGCCGAATAACTTAAAGTTGTTCGGCTCGACTGATGAGGTGGGTTGGACCTCGGCTGTTGAGATTGTCTCAACAGCCGAGGTCCAACCTGGACCTGTGGCTGCCCTGTCAGCCCAACCCAGCCGATGTCTAACGTGTCGGAAACGGGTTGGACTGACAGGATTTAAGTGTCGGTGCGGGTTGATGTTTTGTGGGTCCCACCGATACCCGGAACAACATGGGTGCACGTTTGATTACAAGACAGCTGGCAAAGATGCAATTGCTAAGGCTAACCCGGTGATCAAGGCACGGAAATTAGACAAAATTTGAAGGATAGAGTAATGAAATTTGGATTATGTTTTTTATGAATATTTAAATTTTAATGAATATTTGTGGGATACTAGATGAATTTGATGGTGGGTTAATGATTAAAAAAAAATGAAAAATTGGGATTGTATTTTTTTTTCTTCCCTTTTTAATTAGGCACATAATGTTGAGGTGGCCAGATTAAGAATTTGTAGTATATAAAATCTCTTATCTTTTGTTCACCCAAAGTTTTATCTTGCGTTAGTAGAGAAAAGTTAATTTCTTATTACACAAAGTTTATAATCTATATACGGATGTTAACACTCAATTTTTTTTTTACTTATTATGTATTTTTACTCATTATGTATTTTTACTCATTTTGAGCTTTATAAATGAAAAATGAGCAAAGAATCACCATATAAGTTGCACAATGAGATGGTATTCTAAAGCATTGAAATTGCAGCTTTCCTGTAATTAGATGAATACTAAAAAGGATAAAAGAAAACAAAACAAATAAAAGCATTATCCGTGGTGATAGCACGTTGAGTCGTTGACCTTTGAAGTTTATAAACTATACTAGTGTATAGGGGTGTGCATAAAGGGACCGGGACCGGGACCGGAATCTGGACCGGAACCGGACCGGAATGGACCGGAACGGACCGGACCGGTTGATTCCCGGTCCGTCTCTCTCGGTCCAAAAAATTAAGGATTCCGGGTTTCCGGTCCGGTCCGGGTTAAAACCGGAATTTTCCGGTCTGGACCGGAAACCCGGAATCTGTTGTTTTTTTTTTAAAAAAAGTCGCTGGCTGAGTTAGATAAACTCCCTTCAAGGCTTCAACAGTTCAGCCCAACAATTAACAAAACATCAAACCCTAAACAGTAAACACCCTTCAATCTTCGGGCTCTCGCCCCTTTCCTCTTCTCTCTCCTAAACTCCCTTCAAGGGTTCAATCCTCGAGACCAGTAAGGCAGCACGGCCGCACAAGTAAGGCAGTGACGGTCGACGGCTGATGCGAGAGTCGAGACTCGAGACCACCGTTTACCGGCCACCGCACCCCCATTCCGACCACCAGCGAGGTAAATCCTTGTTTGTTTGTTCATTAATTTCAATTTATCGAATCCTTCCTTCTCTTCTCTTCTGTATTTTCGAATCCTTTTCAAATTAATTTATGAATTTCTTGTGATTTGCAATTTTATTATGTTTTTTTAAATCCTTGTTTGTTTGTTCATTAATTTCAATTTTTCGAATGTTTCTTTTCATTAATTTAGAATTATTATCTTGCAATGCATGTTAATTTCGAATTTATACTATGAAATATTATATTTATTGATGTTAGTATTATAATTTATGTCGAATTATTATGTTGTTATTTTATTTATGTTAATTTCGAATTTTATCTATGAAATACTTATACTTAGAATGTTAGTATTGTATTGTACTTATTCTGTTATTCATGTTGCATTATTGTATTTGTGCTATATATTGGATTTGTTTTTGTATTGATGCAGATTTGCTCATTAGAAATTTAGTTTAGTAAGAAATCTGACTTGCATATTTGAACCTTTGAACTTATTATTAAGTTTTGAACAAAGGTTGGCGGCTTGGCGCGCACAAACAGCTCAAAGGAGGATAGGAATATTCTGTCAAAAAGCAACAAAATCAAAAAAAAAAAAAAACAGGTCCATTCCGGTCCAAAACCGGACCGGAATTATTCCGGTCCGGTCTCCGGTCCGAGAAAATCTGGAATTCGGCCCCGGTCCATTCCGGTCCGGTCCGGTCCTGGCCCGGCTTCGGGCCGTGCACACCCCTACTAGTGTATAAACTTGAAGAAGTGGCAAACTTGATCATCAACACATTATCACTAGAGGTAAATTTGCGTAAGTACATGCGTAAGCCGACCAAAAATTCTAAGGTGAATATGATCACTGAAAATGTGGGGTCAGAATGAATATGAGCCACACATTCAACATAATCCACTTGTATTTTCTTTTCCTCAAAAACATTTATAATATTTAGGAAAATACCTTAAATTCATTTATGAAAATCCCAAAAAATACCAAAAATAATAAAAAAAATACCAAAAAATATTCCGAAAAAAAAAATTATTCGGAAAAATTATTTTGGTGGAAATTTTTTTAAAAAACTTTTGGGGAATTTTCTCTCTCTTCTTCCTTCGACTTCCTGCGGTTCCTCTTTGACAATTGTGAATTCTCCTATCCCCCATGGAAATAATCTCTTAAGCTTTGTGCGGCGTCGATGAATGATGCTAGGCCGGCGACGATGATCGATACTCGGGGCGACGAATGAATTCGTGGAAGTAGATTTCTCTCGCGTCGTTTTGTAGTCCGTCATTTCCTTCCCGTATCCCTATATGCCCGAATCAAACCCTTGTGCCGGCAACGCCCGACCCTCCACCTCGACTAGGATTTTTCCACCAGAAATTTTAGATTGTAGCTCGAGATATGTTATCGGCGACAAACTGATATGAGATTTCTCCTACAGAATAAGAAAGAAAAAAATCAGGACATGACTCCAAACTTTAGCCATTTAGGACACGACCCAGCTTTAGCCATTTAGGACACGACCCAGCTTTAGCCATTTAGGACACTGATCTAGGCCACGTCCTAAGCGTGTCAGGCTTAGGACATGACGAAACACAAGATTGCTCGAAACACCCAACCAATGTATTAGACCCCCTCCCTTCCCCTCCCCCTCCCCCTACCTCGCCCGTATACCTATGATCACCTTTCTTACTCTATACACTTGCCTCCGAACATAGTAGTCTCTCGAACCAATATCGTAGTCCCCTCCCCCCCCCTCCCCTACCTCGCCCGTGTACCTATGATCACCTTTCTTACTCTTGTCGTAGCCTTTAATTAGACATTCTTCACAACACTATGGGTCTTACGTCTCGGTATGGATGAAACCCCGAACATAGTGGTCGACCATGGGATAATAAGTCGATAGGGTACGAGGGATGACGTTATTGTATTTCTTGGAATGATTTACACTATGGGTCTTGCGTCTCGGTATGGATGAAACCCCGAACATAGTGGCTCACCATGGGATAATAAGCCGATAGTGGTACGAGGGATGACGTTATTGAGACAAACAATTGAGATAAACGATCAATTAGTCCTCCGACGCTCTGTATGGGCATAATTTGTTGGACGATGAAACCCTCTAACCACTACTTTGAATTACTAGCAAATTTAATAAGGCTATCATGTGTAAAATGGGGTCATTTACTAGCGTTTTATACTACCTTTGTATTTATTTAGTTGCACCATTTGCTTTTTCACATTTGTCGAGAGACTTCTTTAAACGTAATATGCAAGTAAAAATTTAAAAAAATTGATATTTGGAATGTTCGCATTGGGACGAATCTAACAAGACCCCACTCACTATGTTTTTTCTTATATAATGGTGCGAGATAACTTAATAAAATTGGTTGATGAATAGTTCCAAAAAGCAAATGGTGCAACTTACTTAAAAAATACGGAGGTAGTATTTAATAAACACTAATCTTTATTTCGTAGTAGAAATTAGAAAGCGTGTTTTAGATACCCTACATTCTAAGTTAAACATTTATTCTGTGTCAAAACTGTTTTCCTATCAGCAAAAGTAAACATACGCGTATCTTATTTTTGTCTTTCTTTTGCGCACCATAATACATAAACAACTGGGGACAAACATTCGTCGTGCTGATAACCCCGTCTCCGTGGTCACTAGCCCTGATATGAAAATCACTTGCATCTATGCGGCGCGAGATCGAATCCTTTCAAAGGCGAGCAGTGTTTGGCCTTTTTTGTAATTTTGTTCTGGGCAGCGTAAGATTTTATTAGATCATTATATTATTTTTTTTATCATCTATTTTTGCCCATTTCTACGTTATTTAGAATTATTATTAACCACATAAAATGATATCTTTAATACAAATATGACAGATTTCTCTTTAAACGTTTTGATCCATGACAAAGTTTAAACAAAAAACTAGTATTTGGCCCCGGGCGTAGTTCCGGGTGGTATTGTTTTCCGAACTTGATATGCATTTTTTTCCATTCACTTGCATCAGAACATAGCAGTCCCTCGAACCGTCGGGTGTACATGAACCTGGGTGACTTTCCAGGGAGTGGGACACCTTGGGGGAGAGGTAGCCACAACAATTAACCACTAATACCGTGTCGCCGTCGGTGTTCCCTCCCATGAACGAACGCCCTTTGCTTAGGACACTAATCTAGGCCATGTCCTAAGCCTGACATGCTTAGGACACAACCTAACACAAGATTGCTCGAAACACCCAACCGATGTATGATCACCTTTCTTACTCTTGTTGTAGCCTTTCATTAGACATTCTAAGCCTTGAAGAAACCAATTACCCCTCGCACCATCACCGAGGATACAGATACACTTACATCAGAACATAGCAGTCTCTCGAACCAACATAATACAAATATATATATATATATATATATATATATATATATATATATATATATATATATATATATATAGTGGGATACCGTTCGGGGGGAGAGGTAGCCACAACAATTAACCACTAATACCGTGTCGCCGTCGGTGTTCCCTCCCATGAACGAACGTCCTTTGCTTAGGACACTAATCCGTGCCACGTCCCAAGCTCCGACATGCTTAGGACACGACCTAACACAAGATTGCTCGAAACACCCAACCGATGTATGATCCCCTTTCTTACTCTTGTTGTAGTCTTTCATTAGACATCCTAAGCCTTGAAGAAACCAATTACTAGGGGTGTTCATAAAAAACCGAAACCGAAAAATCGTACCGAAAAATCGAAAAACCGGTCTAAATGGGTGGTAAACGTACCGGTAAAAAAAAGTTTTAACGGTACGGTTACCGAACCGGTAAAAGTAATGGTTAAACGGTACGGTTACGGTTATGATTTTTGAGTAAACGGTTAACCGAAAACCGAAATATTTTTTCCTCTATTTAATTAGTTTGAAACCTTTTTCCAACAATTACCTTAATTCTAATATTTGTTACTAAGTAAGAACAATTAGAGGAAGTATGTGATTATTTGGAAACTTTAGTACTAATATAAACACTATAATTAAGAAATGGAGTAAATTATTAGTGTTATTATGTCTTCCAATGGATTTATTATCCACTTTATAATACATTTATATTAGAGTATATATAATATTAAAGTATATGCACAAAAAATTAGAAAATATATATTTACATTAAGTAAAATATAATATTATAACTTGAATAACGATTAATGGTTAATCGAAAAACCGTACCGAAAAGAACGGTTAACCGCTAGACGGTAACCGGTCTAAACGGTTACGGTTCGCAAAAAGAGCGAACCGAAACTTTCGGTTACCGAACCGAAATATTGTTTCGGGACGGTTAACCACCCATGAACATCCCTACCAATTACCCCTCGCACCATCACCGAGGATGCAGATACACTTGCATCAGAACATAGCAGTCTCTCGAACCAACATAGTACTACTATATATATATATATATATATATATATATATATATATATATATATATATATATATATATATATATATATATATATATATATATATAGTGGGATACCGTTCTAGCTTCTATGTGTACATGAACCTGGGTGGCTTTCTCGGGAGTGGGACACCTTGGGGGAGAGGTAGCTGATAGGCGTGTCGCGCACCTAACAAAAATAACCTAACTAATCCTTCTAACTATGTAGCAGGGTAAGTCAAGGTCGAATCCACAGGGACAAACGGTATCAAACACTAGAAATCTCGACTCAATTTAACTAAACAAGTGACAAACAATGGTGAAAAGATGTTGAACTAAGAATAATGCTAAATTATGACAACTATTAAGAACACACGAGGTAAAATCAATCAATAAAGACATCTAGAATTAAGTATCCCCTCTAGCACGAATAATACATGAATAATTCCCATCCCAATAAACATAATCAATGATTCAAAAGGAGTAATGCACTCTATAACTACCAAAGATCTCTCCCGAGTACCTATGGCTACTCTAAACAAGCAATCAAACCTATTCCCATGGAATCATGCAAGAAAGAGACATTAAGCATGGCATCACAAATAAATTCCAAGTAATCCTATCTACTTATTCCCATAGAGATATTCATACTCTTGATTAAATCAACAAATCCATCTAGATTCAATTCCCATTGAAAACAAGACATAAGGAATCAATTCAAAATCACCTATCCCTAGTATGATAATGAAAATAAGCACAATTCAATCAAACAAGAACAATTAATCACATCAAATTGGAATTATGGGAGGGATTCATGCATTAATCATTGCTAGGGTTCAACTTAACCCTAGATTATAAAACTACTCACTCATAATTGAAATAACAAAACAATTGATATTTAAATTGAAAGACATAATAATAATAAAGGAAAAGAGGAAATTAGAAAAACTTAATATTTACTTCAATGGATCAAACTTCTAGAATTCAAGGTTTAATAATGGAGTTTTCTCTCAAGAGCTCCCTAAAAAGTAGTACTATCTTTTCTAATAATCAAAAACTACCCAAAAGTATGTTTTAATAAAACCTAATATCGTTTACAAAAACTAAAAAAGGAAACAATTAAAGTCGCGGAAATCGGGTGAATAACAGCTTGCACGGGCATGCAGAAAACGGCACGGGCATGCGCCTTAGTGCACGGGCAAGCGAGAACTTGCTTGGGCGTGCACGCGAGACAGAACATTTTGTTGTTTTCATTCACAGATCTGCACGGGCAAGCGATCGTTCGCTTGGGCGTGCGTACTGGTGCACGGGCAAGTGGCATCTTGCTTGGGCGTGCACGTGAGACAGAATAATTTCTCCTTTCTTCCAATAGATTTCAGCACGGCAAGCAGCTATATGCTTGGGCGTGCGTCATAGTGCATGGGCAAGCGGAATCTTGCGTGGTCCCGCAAGGAGAATATTATTCAATATCATCATTCCTTTAACCCCAAAGCACTCAAACTCATCTTCTCGCATCCCGGGAGCCACCAATTAGACCATCTACGAACCATCTTAGCTTCTCTTAGTCACAACCGACCACAAGAACCTGAAAATCATAAAGAAAAGCCGAAAGTATCCCGAAATAACACAATGGTTCAAAAGAATGCTCAAATTATGCAATTAGACCTAAGATGCACTAAAAACTACATGAAAATGAGACTTAAGACCTACTTATATGCAACTAAAAATCGACTTATCAGTAGCCACAACAATTAACCACTAATACCGTGTCGCCGTCGGTGTTCCCTCCCATGAACGAACGCCCTTTGCTTAGGACACTAATCTAGGCCATGTCCTAAGCCTGACATGCCTAGGACACGACCTAACACAAGATTGCTCGAAACACCCAACCGATGTATGATCACCTATCTTACTCTTGTTGTAGCCTTTCATTAGACATCCTAAGCCTTGAAGAAACCAATTACCCCCTCGCACCATCACCGAGGATGCAGATACACTTGCATCAGAACATAGCAGTCTCTCGAACCAACATAGTGCTACTATATATATATATATATATATATATATATATATATATATATATATATATATATATATATATATATAATTCTTAATACTTGAGTCAATTTGTTGATAACATGGAAAAGTTTTATGTACATATGTAGTAGCATTGATAATATGTAATTAGTTTATGTACATATGTAGTCTCTCGAACCAACATATGTAATTAGTTTTGAAAATAAATTTATGGCCATTGATTTGTTAAAGAAAGAAGAGATGTCAACCATTGATATAAAAAATCAATATGTAGCAATCCGTGTACTCAATCCTAATTGGTCCAAATTTTAATGTCATGGATTCCCTTGATTGAGCGAATCTGGGCCATTCAATAGGGAAAAGGAAAATCTCTACCGTTGCCCTTCATTTACTCTATATTCCGGAAATAAAGGAATGTCAAGGGGAGAGCAAATCTCAGCCCTTGACACTTTCCATCCATCCAAGTCATCCAACGGTCCTTAACCCTTAAATCTAACCCTAGTATATAAACCCCCCCTTTTCGAGTCTCAGCCTCATTTCGCCACTTTATGAAACAAACCTTCTCTTTCTGAAAACCCTCAGAGTGTAATCTCAGCCTTCCTCTCGCTAAAAAAAAACCTTGTGGATAATATCTGAAGAAAGTAGCGTTCGTTAGGAGATTCAAGATCCGACGCGCAATTTTTCGCAAGGAGATTTGAGATTTGAAGGACATAGCGAGGTAAAGGTTTTAATTTATCAAAATAAAATTTCGCAACCAGATTAGTTTCTCAATTGCTCTATTTATTTTTGTTAGATGTGCTTTATGTGTGAATGGAGATTGGAGATTGAAGGAAAAAGCGAGGTAAATGTTTTAATTCATTAATATAACATATCGCAAGCAGATCTACTTTAAGTGTTAGTTTCTCAATTGCTCTAATTTTTTTTTAGATCCGCTTTATTTGTGAATGTGGGGTAATGTGTCGCTCCCGGTTTGCTGATCTACCGGAATATCATGCTTTACTTGTTTTTGTCACGTTGTAATTAATTGAATATTTATCGGGTTTTCTTTTTATTTTTCTTGATTTAGTGCCCTTTTTCATGATTTATAGTATTTGTTATGATTCCTGATATTTATGTTATTTTCCAATGATTTTATGCGTTTGTGTTTATAGTATTTGTTATGATTCCCGATATTTATGTTATTTTCCAAAGATTTTATGCTTTGTGTTTAAGGTTTGTGTCGTGGTTTGTGTTTACCGATTAGGGTTTATGTTATTTGCGTTAAATTCATTAGGTTTGTGTTTTTTGGGTTTTTGTTTATGTTTTGGGTTTATGCTAGGGTTTTGGTTCAGGGTTTTCGATTTAGTTTCTGAGTTTGTTTCTGGGGTTTGTTTGTGTTCTGGGTTTGTTTGTGTTCGGGTTATGTTGAGTTGTGTGTTTGTTGTGTTTCTGGGGGGTTTGTTTGTGTTTGGGTTGTTGCGTTCTGGGTTTGTTGTGTTCTCCGTGGTTTGGGTTTGTTGTGTTCCGTGTTAGTTGTGTTTCGGGGGGTTTGTTTGGGTTTGTTCTTGCTATGGGTTTGTTGTGTTATGTGTTTGGGTTTGTTGTGTTCTGGGTTTGTTGTGTTCTGTGTTTGTTGAGTTCTGTGTTTGTTGTGTTCTGAGTTTTGTTTATTGTGTTCTGGGTTTGTGTTTTGGGTTGAGATGTACAGATTGGCAATTTTTTGTCAATCTACATTCAACCCCATTTGAGAGCAAAATTTGTCTTTGGTTTGGGAGATGGATTTAAAATTTAGTTCAGAGTAGAGGCTGGAAGATAAGGGCGGGATGGCTCTTTTGTCAATTGAGGTGGGAGAAGTATTTGTCTTTGGTTTGCGAGAGGGACTTCAATTTTTTAATTTATTGGTTTTGGACTTCGATGTTTCAAATGTTTCTTGTTTGTTTCCCCTCGTTTCTCCAACCTCTTCTGCCGACCGAATTGAGTTTATTATGTTTTAACAAGAGATACAATTTTGTCGAGAGGAGTCGTTGGATAATTGGGTTGGATGGCTAAATGTGGTTGTTTGGTTTGTGCAAATGGAATTTTATTTTGAGATCTGGAGAAAATTAGAGTTGTCAATTAGATTTGAGTGCTCGATGATGAGATGAATGTTCATTCCTGAGAGCCATAGATGTTTTTCTTTATGTTTTTCTTTGTGACTTTTTTGGTGTTTTCTACCCGTTGGCTTCTTCTTTGTCTTTGTCGTGGCCTGTGGCCGCGTGCTTGCTGCTTGCGCTTGCCGGTAATTGGGGGTATGCTTCGTTGTCTATTATCGTTGCCGTTGGTGGTATCTTTATTCGCCGTTGGCCTATTAAACACCTCTATAGTTACTGTAGTTAGTCAATACTTGTATATATTATTTAGTTTAGTTACTCGTTATGTTATTTTTTTTATATTCTGTAAACAATATGAATATAATATAAGAGTATTTTATCTAATTCACTTGTCTCACTTCTGTCCTTTAAAGATCCCTATACTCACAAATGAAATATGCAAAGTAAATGTTCTGTCAAATTTATATTCTTGTCCTTAATTACACTTTAAACCATATAAAAAGTAATCATCAAAAACAAAAATGTACTCCAGTTTATTAATGTAAATTTTCTTGATGTCAAGAAAAAAAAACTAAGTATTTATCTAACACAAGATTCCAACACAAGATTGGTGCTATTAGAATAAATTGTGGATAAAGCGTCAAAGATCAAAGTAGGCAACTCTAGATAAACTTCTCTCAGGACTTCAAAGCCTGGAACCTATCACCTTTGATTCAGCCACAAAGTCCAGAATCCAGATGTTGAAGACCACCCACATCTCCTTTCCTAACACCTGTGGAGACTCAGCCACAAAGTCCAGAGATGTTGAAGACCACCCATTATCTCCTTTCCTAACACCCGACCGGTGTTCTTCATGTAAAACGAAAAGCAAGATAAATCATCTTTTAGCATAAACAAACTCGAGATTCAATTCACTTCAACCCGTAACTAAGAACGCCAAACAACCCGAAAAGGGCAGCCACTTCGACCACAAAGAATGACTCGCAAGAACGCCAATCAACCTAAAAAGGCTAAAAATGAAGACTCGTAAGCAATCGTTTGACGCTTTTATTTTATTTTTTTTATTTTTCTCTAAAGCTTGACCTAATTTTTTTCTGGGCAGCGTAAGATTTCATTAGATCATTATATTATTATTTTTTATTATCTATTTTTCCCCATTTCTACGTTATTTAGAATTATTATTAACCACATAAAATGATATCTATACAAATATATTAAATGGCGTTCCCTTCAAAGGAACGTACAACGTGGCACTCTTTCCGAAACTTATAATGCACATGTTTATAATCTCATCAAAAAATATTAACAATGTGTAGTTACTAGGATTCAAACACAAAAGACCTTTGAAACGAAATTTTAATCCCCAACTCCTTATTTTGTAATTTGCTCAGGGTCGCGTTTTATTTTCACTTACGACTTGTCCTTTTATTTTCTTCGAACATCACCTAATAAGTCTTAATTTTTAAAAGGTCCTAATAAAAGGCTTATTGCTAACTCTCTCCTAAATAATAATAGCCAACAAGTTATTTCTCTTATTTGTAATTTGCTCAGGGCCGCCTTTTATTTTCACTTACGATTTGTCCTTTTATTTTATTCGACAATCACCTAATAAGCCTTAATTTTTTAAAAGGTCCTAACAAAAGGCTTAAAAGACGTTACTAATTCTCAAATGATAATAGCCAATGTTTTAGGACATGACCAAGATGACGTTGGACATGTCCCTGGGTCAATTTCCCGGCGAGCTCAATATTTCTCTTTTTTTCTAATTTGCTCCGGGTCGTCCTTTTATTTTCTTCGAACATCACCTAAGAAGTCTTAATTTTTTAAAAGGTCCTAATAAAAGGCTTATTGCTAACTCTCTCCTAAATAATACTCATAGCCAACAAGTTATTTCACTTATTTGTAATTTGCTCAGGGCCACGTTTTATTTTCACTTACGACGTGTCCTTTTATTTTCTTCGACAATCACCTAATAAGTCTTAAATTTTTAAAAGGTCCTAATAAAAGGCATAAAAGACGTTACTATTTCTCAAATGATAATAGCCAATGTTTTAGGACATGACCAGTATGACTTTTCACATGTCCTGGGTCAATTTCCTTGGGAGAACAAACAAATATCTCACACCAATAAAATATTGGTTACTTTAAGGACATGAGCTAAGAAGATTATCACACAAACTATTACATGCTGAGGACCGCGTTTTATTTTCGCTTACGACTTGTCCATTTATTTTCTTGGAACATCATTAGTCTTTATTTTTTAAAAGGTCGTTTTATTTTCGCTTATGAGTTATGACTTGTCCTTTTATTTTCTTGGAACATCACCTAATAAGTCTTTATTTTTTAAAAGGTCCTAATAAAAGGCTTATTGATAACTCTCTCCTAAATGATAATAGCCACAAATAAAGATACTTAAAAGGCTGCACGAAATAAACCCTATTACCACTGATCTGACAATTGAGCCATCGTCCAAACGCCTTCTGCAAACGTTTGATCAATGGTATAAACGTCTTTAGCAGACGTTTAAACCGTGGCACAAACGTTTAAAGAAGGCATATCCTAAGACGAAACTTCCAAAAATAAGGAGATAATATAATTTAATTAATATGAAAAAAGGGACCCAACATTTTAGGCTTAGCCTAATGTCTTAATTTAATTATGTTACTTCAAGAGGAGATAAGAACATATTTTATAAGGTCATCAATTGTAAAGTTAGTATCTTATACTTCCTCCGTATCAAATTAAATGCAACAGTTTCTAAAAATGGTTGTTTCAAATTAAATGCAACAATTATCTTCTTTCCTTTTTTGGTAAAGATTATGAGTGTGAAATGACTCAAATACCCTTATTAAAAGTAATAAACCTTTGTTATGTTCAACTAATACCCAATACCCTCCCCTTCTTTTTTTTTGGCCCCACTTTCTCTCTCCTTATTAACATACCCACATGCTAAACTTTTGCATTAATCACACCCTAAGAAATTTTGCCTAGAGTCCGGGTCAAGGGATTTGTTGCATTTAATTTGATACGGAGGAAGTATTTTGTTTTATTTTTTGGTTTAAAATTGCATACTGAATGTTAAAAAAAGCATGTAACGTAACGAAGACAGGAATTTTAGGACACTATGTCATCTTACTAACTTTAAACATGTTGCAAGACCGATGTACACACCAGGCAAAAATACAATATAAATAACATAAATACATATAAAATAACCTATTTTCTACGCCAACATATCACCCTTCGAGGATTTGCCATCTCTTTCATCGTCAATGAAGGCGGTGTGCGGTGTTGGTGGATTGTCATCCATTCTCCGCGTTGGTCTAGATATACGTGGATTACCTCCATACCAACGTTTTGTAGCAATGTCATTCCTCCAATATGGGATGCGACGTCCCCACTCCCTACATGCCAACATGAGCCACACAAGATCCTTCTCCGGCAGCATATAAATATTTTCCATTATGCCTTGGATTTTGATGAATTCGGTGGTCCTTGTGGTACGTCGTCATAAATGGGATGCCACTTGCATAATTGAAAATACAAATCTTTTGCTAGTTTCGGTCCATCCCATGCGTCTTCCGCTCTTCCCTTCTCGCCCTTTTAATGCATTGCAAGGCGTAAAATTGCGTCTTCAACATTGTTTGATTTTGATGACTCTCCGGGACCAAACATTGGCATTCTTTTGCATGCCCATCACTTGTGGCGGGGAAAAAAAAAGTATTTAGTACGAGAATTTTTTAACTCTAAAAGATAATGAGTATCTTATAAATCTTACTTTCAAGTAAAATGTTCTTAGCGGCGCTTGGATGATCACACCCTTGTTCATATTGAAATTTACGTTTGTTCTTCGACTTCTCCGTTTCCTCCCCGCATGAGAACAATTTGATTTTCCCGTTAGAAACATAAAAAATGCAATCCGAATAAGTATACCCCTGTTCTAGTAAAATGCAAGATGTATAAGTATATCGTCTCGAAGAAAAAAATTACGGATTTTTCCTTATTCTCGGCTACATAATCTTTATTGGAATTGGTACTTTGCTTTTGCTCCATGGATATGTTAATATCTAAGAGAAATTTATTTGTGCACAAGTATGAGTATGGTATTTTTCTAATATTTATTTTGAAGAAAGGTAACTATGGTACTTAACTTACGAATAGTCTACCAATGGGTATATAAATAGACATCGAGGATACCAATGGGTATGGCGTTAAATGGTGTGATATGAGCATGCAGCTAATATTACTCTTTCAAAATATTTTTACATATTATTTCGTATTATTAAATAAAATTACGCAATTTTTTTAACTTTCTAAATGCTTTCGCACGCATAACATGCATATAAGACTAGTTTTGAAGAAAGGTAACTATGGTACTTAACTTACGAATAGTCTATATATAGAGTTATAGACATCGAGGATACCAATGGGTATGGCAAGTTAAATGGTGTGATATGAGCATTCAGCTAATATTACTCACGATCGTTTTTAAAAATCGCATACCATTAATTTATTTTTCAAACTGATATTAATTTAAATCAGAAACGTTTAGAAGACAGTTGTCAAAAGAAAGACTGACAAATGATTCAATACCCAATTTCTAACTGAAGTGGATGGCAATAATGAAATGCTGCTTAATAAACTTCCTTTCTTTCAAAAAAAAAAATTAAATAAACTTCCCTTGATAACAACAAATTAGCCGTAATTGGTGGAATTGTGTTAAAGGGGCAAAGATGTGATTAAATTGGTGGATATGCGAAAAAAAAGAGTTTCAACAAAAGTATTCATTATGAGTATTGTCGTATGCAATTTTTTTTAAAAAAGATCACGAGATGATAAAACAAAGAAAAAGTAAATATAAGACACTAAACAAAAGAAAATATTAGGCACTAACTCCTGTACGTGACGAAAATAAAGATTAAGAATAACCATGGTTTAACAAGTTTGGCTTTATAAAACTTTTTAAATAAGAAATTATTTGATAAGATTGCTTTAAGCATAAATACAGGACTTAGCATTTGGAAATTATTAGAATGTCTTGTCTCCTATGAATCAATAGTCATTGTGTTTGTCGCTATTATTTAATAACATGACCATGATATTTTAGGACATTACCTAAGGAAATCTACCTATTACTTGATTTCCACATGAAGTCATACGGTATTCTAAGCCTAAAGAGTTGGGCCATGTGCTTAAATCGACCAATGCAATGTCTATCATTCCTAATTAAGATACACCAATGGTGAATATTGGATGTTATCTCATTGAAAGTAGTGGTTAGAGGGTTTCATCCAACCAAATATGCCCAAGATACAGAGCGTCGGAGGGTTTATTGATCGTTTGTCTCTGTTCTCTGCAAACAAATCAGTCCAAGAAATACAATAACATCATCCCTCGTACCTTATCGACTTATTATCCCATGGTGAGCCAGTATGGTACTGGGGTTTCATCCATAATGAGACGCAAGAGCCAATGTGTTGTATCCTGGCCATATTTAGTTGCATAAAATAAACCCTATAACACTATAAGCACGAGAATTATTTTTAGGTTTAAGGTTTCTCTTGGGCAACAAAAAATCTAAAAGGTTGTTTTTGACAAAAAATTGCTTATAAAAAGTTATTTTTAACAAATTTCTCTTCAATTTCGCACTACACAAAATATTACGAAAAGCTAATGTTTGATAATTGTAACTGACCCGGGGAATCGCCCTTGCCAACATACTAGTTTTTATTAATTTCAAACTCTATACATTATTCGAACACAAAAGACCTTTGAAACGAAATTTTAATCCCCAACTCCTTAGTAGTTTTTTTAAACCACTCATCATGTCTATTTTCCAATTTTGCACTAGACAAAATATTATGAAAAGATAATAAAATCAATTATAGGAGACAAGACATTTCACACAACACAATGACTCTTGCGTCTCAGTATGGATGAAACCCCCGGACCGTAGTGGCTCACCACAGGGATAATAAACCGGCCATAAGGTACGAGGGACAACGTTATTGTATTTCTTGGAATGATTTATTCGGAGAGAACAATTCAGAAAAACGATCGATCAATAAGCCCTCCGACGCTGATCGGTATCTTGGGCATATTTGGTACAAGGGACGAAACCCTCTAACCACTACTTTGAATGAGATAACGTCCAATAATCACCATTAATGGTGTCTCTTAATTAGGAACGAATACATGGGGCATTATTGCATTGGTCGATTTAAGCGAATGACCCAACACTTTAGGCTTAGAATAGGTAGATTTTCCTTTGGGTCATGTCCTAAGTTATTTAGGGTCATGTCTTTAAATAATAGCGACCAACATAATGACTATTGATTCATATATAGGGGACAAGACATTCTACACAACACAATGGGTCTTGCGTCTCGGTATGGATGAAACACCCGGACCATAGTGGCTCACCATGGGATAATAAGCCGATAAGGTACAAGGGATGACGTTTTGTATTTCTTGGAATTTTTTATTCGGAGAGAACAATCGTGACACACCATACGATTTATATGTGAATAAAAACATAGTCATGTGGGATCTTGTTAGATTCGACTTTGTATGTATTTTTAATAATATGTACTTTTTATAATTTTTGCAAATACAAAACTAAAGTTTTGCATTGGTATGCATGAAAAGTGTAAGTGTAACAATTAAAAATAAATGGAGGGAGTACAATATAGCATGCATATTTATGTTTCCCTTTTTTTTAATAAGTATTTATGTTTCCCTTTTTTTGCCAATTCCAAACATTGATATAGTATGTGGTCAAAATAAAATTGGTACATTATTCAGTAGTTCATAAAATTGCTTTAATGAAATTTAATAAGAAGAAGAAATATGGGATATAATTTCATTGATAAGATCTTAGAATTATAAAATATGGGCAGGTCAGCCCTTTAGAAAAAAAAAGGCAGATGGCATAGGAGATAAAATATTCATTAATGACATTTTAATTGAAAAGACTTGCATCTAGAGACAACATTTGGGAGTATTCCGTACACACTGTCTCTACCATAGCCTTGTATTAGCTGGCTTCTAGTTCTCTTCCTGCACCACTCATGGTATCTTGGAAGTAGTGACCATCTTCAGGGGAGTAGTTGAGCCTTGCCTCGAAGAGATTCCTTTGGAAACTATTATCCCAAGCATATCTCCTGTTGATCAGTGCAAGATACATCCAGGAAAGGAAGTGTTCTTGGTGGACCAATAGCTTCCACAGTTCACATAGACACTTAAAGTGCACTATTCTTCCCTGGTGCTCATCTTGACCTTCTTCCATCCTCACCACTTTGAGGGACGACTGGGTACAAGAAAGAACTAGACTCTTTGCATATGTCACGTTCATCCTCTTAGGTCTTGGGAGGTTGAAGGTAGTGGAGACCTCCTTGCCCCACCTTTTGCAAACTGTTAGCGTTTGTCTTGTGACTCCTCTTCCAATTTGGGCCATATCTCTAAGTGGGACAAGATATTTATATCAGAACTGATCTTCGAAGCGCTTGATCCTACTAGCTCCAGATCTCTTGGTTCCACTACGGGTTCATCACCAAACACCCGTGCCATTTTCTCTGCCCATCTGGCTCTCTCATTTAGAATGAAAGATTCCTTGTCGTCCTTTATACCGTTGAAGGCAAGATGATGATTAAAACAATCATGATCAAACTCGGCCGCCATGTTTGCGTATGCTTCGTTATTCATTTTGATTTTTTTGAAATGAAAATGTGATGCTAGTATGGTATGGCTAGGTCCCTTTAAATAACCAGGCCATTTTCATTAATTAAAAAAAGGAAATTTTACAACCTAGATTTGAAATTTTTATCTTAAACCTTTTGAGGTGCAATTAAATGTACCATAATAAATGCTACTTTTTTTTTTTTTTGTATCAATTTGATGATTAATTGCTTTAAGATATATAATTGAAGTACATTAGTGAAGTCAAAGTTCTACATTGGAAGTGATAAAATAGGGGTAATGATGCAATGCATGTTAAATTAAAGGCTAAAAATACGAGACCTTTGAAATGAAAAATGAAAGCTTAACCATGAATCCAACATAACATCATTGCTTATTATTATAAAATAAAAATATAATGAAGTCTGTAATTATATCTCATTAAAAGACTAACACAAGTAGTTACATACCGAACATATTTATGATAATAATAATATACTACTCCCTCCCCGTCCCAAAATATAGTTCTCATTTCCTTTTTCACCGTAATTTATGCAAGTAAAATCTAAGAGGGATAGTAAAGATTTTAAATAAATGTTGTATGGGAAAAGATGATTTTAGGAGAGAGAATGAAGAATAATTGATGAAAGAGCATTGATTGTAACACTTCGGTTGAATAAACAAAGCAAAAAACAAAATTCAAGAAGCAAATAACGATGGGACACAATTTTTCTAGACAAATTACAAAAAAAATGTGGAACTAAATATGGAAATGAAAACTATATTTTGGGACACCCAAAATGGAAATGGGAACTATATTTTGGGACGGATGGAGTATTGTAGACAAACTCTTACTCACATTCCTTATAGAAAGTGAAGTTATTGCTTTTATTCCGAAACTTTTTAGGGTGTATTATTCAAATTATTATGAGGTTCATTTTACCTCACAAGACAATAAATTACAAGAAGAAACAACTCGGGGCATCGCTTAGGGACTATCGATCACTAGTTAGAAAATAAAAGGACACTACGGAAGTGAAAATAGAACGCCGCCCGAACAAATTACTTCCATAGGCACGGCCTTTAATATATTTGTATAGATGTTGTGTAGTTATAACTTATAAGGTATCGAACACGTGACCTTTGAAATGAAAAATGAAAGCTTAACCATGAAACCAACATAAACATTATTGCTTATTATTTCAAAATAAAAATATAATGAAGTCTCGTACTTATATCTCATTAAAAGACTTATACAAGTAGTTAGATGCCTAACATATTTATGTCAATAATAGTATACTATTATGCTCTCTAATCAGTGTTTTTGTAGCATTTGAAAACTGTTTGCTTATTTTTGTTGCAAATAGGAAAATACACCCCGAATCAAGGCCGCCTCTTTAATACGCAAACATCTCCGTGAGGTTATCGAACCAAGAAAAGGCAATCGTAGAATACGTGTTTGGCTTAGAAGAACTGTAGTAAGATACTTTACGAATAATGGTGTTTATAGATTAGCACTCTTGGAATGTTTTAAGCTTATTTGTCGTTATTTTAGTGAGCAATTGTTCGAAGAGGCAAATTGGATAAGTTGCAACAAGGGGAGAACTTTGGTCTCTCTTTCCCACATTTCGCCTACTGGACACGGTGAAGGATTACTTCACAAATACTTGTCAATTATCGTCTAAAAATAAAACTATGTATATAATCCGATAAAGTTTTAATATCTTGAGGATTATAAATATTGTCGGGATTAAGGGCCGACTTTGAATAAGCCCAAGATGTTTTTTATCCCAACTATATTCCGGTAATCACTTATTTAACCGTTAACACTAAGCTTTTGAATTAACGGATTTGTGAGCACTCATTTGTAATTTCCCTTTGGTGAAGGATATGGAACCGGAAAAGTACCACCCAATGAAATTCCCTCACTTAGCCAAGCATATTTCGCCAACTTCTAAGATGGTGTCAACAACCTATCTTCCACCGCATCCTGCAATGTTCCAAGGTAATCGGGATTTTATAGATTTTGATTAAGTCCTATCTTCATTCGGTGTTTCGGCCCTAAAATCAACTATGTTTTGTAGATTTTGATTCCGTTGTGGCTACCGAATCCGAGCCATTGGTTTCTTGTGGTTTCTGTCTGGAAACTAGCTCAAAATTATCTAGTGATTCTTCCCCGGTGAGCGTAATAGAGCGACGACGTTATACAAAGGACCAGGTAGTCCTTTACATCTGTACGGATTTGGGGTGGGGGTTATATGTTCGCCGATGTATTTGCACAACCCAGGTGAAAAAGTTGTCTCTGTTTTCCTTTCAATGGACAAGCATGATTCAAGATACCCAAGTTTAATTCTATGGGTAATTGGTCAATGAAAACAAATCAACATTCCAATCCAAAATAATGGGTAATGCTTTGAACAACTTTTATGGGTCTACAAATATGAGTCGATTCTTATATTTTATATACAATTTTTGCTTTTGTACGGATACGACCGTGGACCGTATGTTTTCAAGCTCCGGATGGAGCCGACTCGTTATTTAGAAGAATTCTCACTATTTTGAGGTAATTGAACATTGGTTTTCTGCTTGACCATATTCGGTGCGATAATGATGATACTTAATTTGTTGATGTAGAGCCCGATTCCATCATTTCCTGAACGTCAATAGCTTGAAAAATGAGGTTCTGCAAAACAAGTTGCAACGACAACCTGCAACTTCGTTTTTATATAATATGATTATTATAATGAATGGCTTTGGTGTGTATTAGGTTTATTTCCAATCTTTGTACATACATTTGCGTGTGTATTGGGTTTATTTGCAATCTTTGTACATACATTTGCTATCTGTGTAATGACCGACTGGGCTGTTCTACAAGTAGTGTGGTCATCTGCTCTTAACGTTTTGCCACAGCTTCTCATAGTTATCTTCCTTCGACTATATATTTGGGATCATAATGAATAAAAATGGAATGTTTGCCATCTAATTCATGTATTAAGACATGTCTAAATGAAATTTGAATTAAACATGGAGGACATGACCGCCACATTAGAGACTGATCTGACATATTTGACTTGGACTAATGACTTACTTTTAAAAATGAAGTTACGAGGTCATAACAACATATTTGATAAGGCTCTCATTCGTAAAATCGGGCGGTTTATTAAAATCAAACAACGTTTTATATTTATTTTGCACCGTTCACGAAAAGTTAAATCTTTATTTCCCTACACTGCGATATGAAAAGTTAAATCGAAATAAAGTGAATGAAAAAAAATGTATGACGCATTTAGCTACTCTATTGATGCGATTAGGGATTTAACGTCTGTCACTTCGCCGATACCCCTTTCAACAAGGTTAATGGTCCTACCACACTTGGAAGTTGGAATATTGTGGTTAGTATTAGTAAGGTACGAAGAATGATGTTGTATCATTTATCAAGCCAATTGGTGGTCCCCCAGGACATGACCCGTGAATGTCTTGGGCCATGCCCTACGTTTTATTGTTTTCTGGAGAACAAGCCTAACATAATACTACACATGGGGCTAATGTGGGGAAGAATTAGCTAGAACCTAACTATAATAAGGATAAAAACAAAGCTTGGTTGCCCAATGGATTACCCAATAATAATAGAATTAATTTGATGTAAGAGTGTTGGTGTTACATTATATATTATGTAGCGTTTATAGTGTAGCTAGTGTATTACATTGTAGTGGTTTAATTTAATCAATACCGAGCCTCAAGTGGGGGCCTAAATAGTTATGTTCTAGGTAGTTTTACAAGCTGTGGAAGCTATCTCCGAATAATCATGTATTGAGTCATCTTCTTATTTCCTGCGCGCTTTTATCGATCTGCTAATTATTATCATAGAAATGACAATAGTGTCCATAAGTAGGTCATGATTACAATGATTGGTACGAGAGATTAGTTAGTTCTAATCTTCTCGGCTCATGTACCTTGAAATGTGAGATTAGTTTCGTTCTAATCTTCCAGCCTCATGTACCAAGTATCCATACAAAGATCTAAATGTAGAATTCGTTTATACTCTCCCAACGTCCCAACAAAAATTAACTTAAGGGAATGTCCCAA